>CM023614.1:14829757-14992257 GCA_013358685.1 Antennarius maculatus | reverse complement strand
TCTAACTAGGAGAAAGCTCATAGAACAGAAATAATTACACCAGCTTGTACAATACCATAAATAAGCCACTGATTTGAGTGATCTTCAGCAGTCATGGTATGGGTTCAGCAATTAGGAACAAAACAAAAATAAAAATTAGCTGCATTATATTTTGGAGATTATAGATCTGCATCATGTTAATGATTCCACAAATCTTCCAGCTACTTAGAAATCTGCTTACAAATGTGAACATACATTCCTAAAGTCAACTCCTAGATTCATTCATTCATTTAGTTGGGCAAAGCCATTTCATTTGTTTGCAGTATCAGCCTGAAAACACTGCTAACTATAAATCACCAAAAAAATAATATTAATAGTAATAATAATAATCTGTGAATGAAAACCAGATCGGTTTTGTTCTGTTGAGCCATGGTGTGAATCATACAGTATTTATCACTGAAGGGCATTTACAACAAAACGACTCGCACATAATGTAGGACTACAAATGAGATGTCTGTGTAGATTCTCAATTATCATGGTTATCCAAAGCTGTTTAAATCAATCCACTGGACTTTTTCTTAATGTCTAGTGGATTGTTTTAAACAATCTTTGCATTACAGATGAGGAGCTAAAACTTTTCTATTTTCATTGCAAGAAGATTTCATTTCTACACTTTGCTTAAGCGATTGTGACAAATTATATGTCAAGAATATATGATGTGAGACGTAATAGTTCATCCACCTAATGGAGTAAATGAAAGGAGGAAGGCAGGAATTGTCAATACTTTAAAAAATTCACAGTTGTTTATGGAGGCATATATAATTTTTTAGTGTAAATTGTTAACGGTTTTGTGTGGATAAATGATTATAAAACCCTTTGCAAGGATTAATAATTGTAATCAAGAACAACTGAGACATAGATTTACTTCACCATCCACGAGACAACTATTTGAACATTTCAATATCACTGTTAAAATTTGACGGCTGTGCACTTTTCACACACATGGACCAAAAACATGAACAGCTGCCAATTATGACAACACGAGGACTTAAAACTGTCTCTAGAATAATTCATGTTCATCTCTAGGGTACTGTCTAGCATTCATATGACAAACAGTAGGACACTTTTGGCTATAGATAGAGTAGTTAGAATGAGCTCCTCACAGAGAGCTTATTATAAAACAAAGGAACAGTTCCTCCTTTATTGTTCATTTCGCCATCAGATCCACTGAACAAAATCTCAAGGACCAATATACTTAGAATGTCACAGACAAGATAAAAGAGAACTCTGTCTTTTCATCCTTGATGTGAGAATCTTTTAGTATTCTGACAGAAAAATACACACACACACACACACACACACACACATACACTTCTAACTTGTTTACTTCCTACCCCCTTCTTTTACAATCTGTAATAGAAGGGGGTAGGATTTAAAGCTAGAAATAAAACCTCACCTATGATGCTGAGAGTTTAATATCCAGGTACCATAAAATATACTAACTTAAATAATCATTTATGCCAGCCTTTATAATATACAGCCATGCTAGTGTCAGCAGTTGATTTCATTCCAGTGAATTGCTTTTTACAGGCCTAGTATTCGTCACATCATAGAATGATGTTTCCTCACAATGCACTTCTAACTCAGTGGAATAATGCATTCATTTTTCAAAATAGGATAAGGACTTAGGAAAAGCTACTGAGTACACACACTAGTCTTGGCCACAGCACAGACAAGGCAGCTGAAAAAGCTTCCATTTTCAGTCATCTGAATAATTAAACAGATGCTTTATTGGTCTATTATGCTGAACATTCTGGGGAAGCAGGATGTACCCAGGTGAGCCACGGTAGTAGCTGCAGAGTAAAATGTTGAATGATAATTGTGCAGATACAGAAATTTAATTTATTTTCAAGAAAGACTCCACAGTGTAAATACTGTATTTCATGAATTGATATTTAATTTATATTTTACAACTATATTCTTACTCTTTCAGTTTATTGCTGAAAATATTAAACAGTAAGTACAGATATTTCTATCATATTCTAGGAATGAACAATTTACTTTTATGTTCATCTATCCAAAAACTATTGAAGTAATTCATTGAAAGGTTTCAACTTTAGTTTAAGAATCCATTGCATTTGGAGAAGATATCGTATAAAGGTGGAGATCCAGGATTTGATTCTCTTATGCAGTGTTGGCAGATGTGTGTTATTTCTGAATACGGCTTCTATTTACTTCTTTCAATCAGATGCACATTTGATTAAGTAACTGTGCTTTAACTATGAAAGTTTGGGAAGCATACGTTCCCAATGTAAGGTAGCATCCCATTATCTGTTTTCTGCTGAGTCTATCGATAAGCAAAGTGTCTCCCATCAAATTTTTGACAGCAGTCATACCTCTCTATGGACTCCACCTCTGTAGGTTCCTCTGAGCAGTTCTTCACATCTTCTTGGCCAATGTTGGCATCTTCTTTCTTTGTGGTGGCAGATGAGGAGCTGCCCTTTTGAGAATCCTCATTCACCGGCAGTCCCTGTGTGGTGTTCCGCTGATGGTGCCATGATTGATGTCCAGCTCTGACATAAACAGGTGTTGGCCCTGATGTTGGTGCCAAGATGCTGTGGACAGGACTATTAGTCTTCCGTAGCCCTCCAACACCTCTTTCCCGTGAGTGACTCTTTAGTCGGCCTTGGATAGGCGTCACTCTATGGTCCAGGCTATCCTGCTGGATGTAGCCTCCCACACCTCCAACTCCACTGCCTCCACTACCAGCTGAACCTTGAGAAGAATGGCTGAACCAGCGCCAGCGGAGCCTGAGGATCTGCTTCACGTCAAAATCCTTCTTCCCCGACATCCTCCTCTGGGTGTGGAGATGAAGGCAATGGTATACTGAGCCCCCAAAAACATGGAGAGCAAAGGAGAGAAGAGCCTTGGTTTCAGTCCTCACTGACGACAATCTCTTCAGTTATTGTTTCACAACTATCATACCCACCCTTCCCCTCCCTCTTTTCCGCTTCTGTTGTTCTTTCAAGGGAGATGGAAAGCAGTGATCTGCATTTTTTGTTTGCAAGCCAGAGACTACTACTCTCCCTCCAACTCTTCCTCTGTCTTTCCCTCCTGTGCTGCTGCTGTTTCTGTTTGCTGCTGCTGCTGCTGCTGCTGTGGAGCTGAGTTAATGCACAAGCATGATCTACAATCCCTCCCCTTCTTCTCCCTTGTATTGCTCTCTCTCTCTCTCTCTCTCTCTCTCTCTCTCTCTCTCTCTCTCTCTCTCTCTCTCTCTCTCTCTCTCTCTCTCTCTCTCTCTCTCTCTCTCTCTCTCTCTCTCTCTGTCTCTCTCTCTTTCTCTCTCTCTTTCTCTCTCTCTCTCTGTCTGTCTTGCCCTCCCTCCTCTTTAAATGTCTCACCTGTGTACACACACACACACACACACACACACACACACACACACACACACACACACACACACACAAAGAAATAGAGAGAGGAGAGAGAGATGTATAGCATAGCATGTGCACCATTCCCATTTGCCTGTGTCTATTTGTATGTGTATGTGTGTGTGTGTGTGTGTGTGTGTGTGTGTGTGTGTGCGTGCGTGCATGCGTGAGTGTGTGTGTGACACAGAGGGAGAGAGAGGGAGAGAGACAGAGAGAGAGAGACAGAGAGAGATAAGAGGACTGCTCCCTATTGCTGCAAGGGGGAGGTGAGGAATCATGGAGCCAGGATGATGAGGTCACACCTTATCCAAGTAAATCATAGCTTACTCAAGGGATGGAGAAAGACTACCAACAACACTGTACTATTGTGATTATCAGCAGGATCTTGCAGTACATTATATGCTCATTGTTATACAGAAAAACAGGAAGACAGAAGACAATAGACTGTCATAAATAACCAACACTTTAAAAGGCAAGTGTAATTTATCTCACACTATTAAGTCACATCTGTGCAGCATGCCATTCTAATATCAAACAGAATCCCATTGGGAGCATGTCTAAGCTTATGTAGACATGCTTCTTCTTCAGTCACAAAATGCCCCACGTGATTAAAAGTGGAAAAAATACGCACTGATCGTCAAGGTCAGTAAATTGACTTCTTCCCGGGGCAACAGAAAACAGACTTGCTCTTTCACTTGCTCTTTTGGCAGGTGCCTTTTCATTTAACGTTAGCTCCTTTCCCAATCTCACAATTAGTTAGATTTCTTTCTCCAGTTAGCCTGCTAACATTCATCTAGGGCTTTGCAATGCCCGCCCAGAGCAATCCATGATTTGCCAACACAAAGTCATTATGTTACCACGTTGATTTTTGACTACATTTGGTGCGCTTGGTTTATAATACCAATATATTTATTTTCATTTGTTTGGTATGAAGTCTGACATTATTGTTTTATCGTGAAATTTCCACGGGTTCCCGCTAGTTGTAAGTAGAATAATTCAACTTTGTCTACTTTACTATTAGTTCATTATTTTAATTCAGTGCAATAAAAGGTCGATATTGGATGCAAATCAATTTGTTTGTTTGTCATCCACCTCTTTTACTTCCAATTGTTTGGAAAGGTGAAGATAGTCATCTGTTGGGTTATGATTAGGGTTAGGGTTAGAGGTAGGGTTAGGGGACCAATCCATGGCAGCACACATTATTTAATGAAGAAGCAATAACGTCACCCTGTAAATGATGTTTGAACATCATCTGTGCAAATAAAAGATATGTGAGCTAAGGATGACACTTTTATTACCAGTGATCATGCCCCATTGACAAAATCGCAATGTCTTTACACATGCAACCAAGGAACGTAACAAAGTCAACAATTATAACTATCATTCATTCATTCATTCATTCATTCATTCATTCATTCATGCTCTCGAAGATGGGTCAATAACAATCAGGAAAACCTGCTATGACACCGTGGTGGCCTCGGCTATTTTCCATGGGATGGTCTGCTGGGGTAGCGACATAATTGCGGCCAATAGGAGAAGACTGGACAAGCTGATTAAAAAAGGCCAGCTCTGTCCTAGGATGCCCTCTGGACACAGCAGAGGTGGTGGGAGAGAGGATGATGATGGCCAAACTGTCATCAATGATGAGGAACGATTCCCACCCCCTGTAGAGCACGTCAAGATCACTGGGGAGCTCCTTCAGCGATAGGTTGCTTCACCCTAAATGTGTGAAGGAAAGTTATCGCAGGCTTTCCGTCTTACGGTGGTCAGCATGTACAACCAGCAATGCTCCCAGTCGGCCACAGACAATCACTTACACAATCTGGATGACCAGTGTAGTTCGTAGTTGGTAGTTTGTAGTTTGTAGGTGTAGGTCATAAATTGTATATTGTAGAGTGGTGACTGTAAATTTTGAATTGTTAATATGAATATCTCTATGTTTGACTCAGGTATGTTTGTTTGAACCCCCTCTTCTCTGCTGCCACAATTGTGTAAATTTCCCCACCGTGGGACAAATAAAGGTTATGTTATCGCGTTGTCTTCACCTGCTTATCAGACATACGCGTCACAGTATCTGCAGGAACCTATCCCAGATATAAACAGTCTTTATTTAGAATTTTACAATCAAAAGTTAAAAAAACTGTTTTATCTATATATGTCGGGCTTATATAAAATAACTAACCAGCTCATTCTCATTCATTTAGACATACCAGGACCATATCAAATGATTTGGCATTTAACATACTCTTACGATAAAAGCTGCTGGAGAAGCTGCCCTGCGATTGACTGGAAAGTTGTTAAAGGAGGTACCCTGATTGCTTGCGGGATAGGCTCCAGCATAAACCCTGATCCAGATTCAGACTAGAAACACGGTAGTCACAGCAACATACCGCAGCATTCCTGAATTCAAAATTGTATCCTGACCTACTTGCATGGGTCAAAGATCAAAGCTAGTGTTCTGACCTACTTTCATAGATCAAAGGACTAGCTTTGATCTATGGTCTTACACTGGCCTTTTCCCTCATCTTTCTATCTTATCCAGTTCCTGAGTGTACAAAAGTTGAAATTTGACCTTGACCTAATTTTCTCAAGGTCAATGTCATCATTTCATATTCATCCCCTTTGCCGCCCAAGTAATGTGCTTTTTGTTTCATCTTCCTATCTGCAACGGTTGCAAAGATATTTGGTGGAAATACCAACGGACGAATGAACGAACACACGAACACTGACAATTACAATACATCACCTCTTTCAAGCGGGATATAATAGGTGGCTAAAGACAAGACAATTACAATCCTCATGTCTGGATGTGAACCTAGAACACTTTGTCTAGAAGAATTACATTATATGTGCATACTTAGCAATGTATTTTTTAGATTAAACTATGGAATATTCCAGCTGCATAAATGGATGGAAGCCGTTACAACTGAAAGATTCCAAATAATAAGATTCCAAATAAATAAAGCAAAAAGAAAGACATGGCCTTACACATCAAAACTGACTTTGAGTCAAGAAGTAATGGCTGCCATAAACTACCGACCATAATTTTGAAACTAAGGAAGATATACAGCAACCAAGCAAATGAATTACGAAGATAAACACAACTACAGTATCTGTTATCTTTACAAAGCATTTATGCTTCTACATAAGAAGACCAATATAAAATTTGAGTTTTAAATATATGAATGTTAATTCTTTGCTATAACTTCTTTGACCTGATAAATATGTGACAAAATTGCCAGAGTCAGACATAGGCTTTCAGTCTAGATAGAGGTGAGGAGCTACAAGTTCAAAATTGTTAGTAAATTACTACAAAGGAGAAAACTATTGGATAAACCAGTGGACAAGGTACTGTAACTTATGAAGCAATAATGTACTCTATGTTAAGCACATCTGAAGACAATGAACACATGCTGGGACCACAGTACTTTTTTTGTTCACAAATAACTGACCTAACGATTACTATTTTATTAAAATATCTTTGGAGCTAAATTAGCGTTTGCAGTAACAAGTATGTTTAAATAAATAGTGGTCCTTCTTACCTGAGTAATTAATACCAAGAGGCACTCTTTACCATTCAATTCTCAAATGGATGAACGCAGGAGATGATCTACTTATAATCCAACACTCCCACCATGTTTGCATTGGACCACTCACACTTCTTTCTCCCATATTTCTCTTTCAGCACAAAAACATTTGCCTTTCCAGAAAGGAAGACAGAACCTTCCTCTTATAAAGGAAACTCCTGATAAGTTCCTTCCTCTGCACTACGACAACAACTGCCTTCAACCAACCAGGAACACTGGGAACATCTTGTGATTGAGGTAAAACACTCTTCTAACAAAGGCCAAACCTTACAGTCCATGTTTTTGTAAAACTTCTGTTAGTAGTTTTACAAACCATTACAAAATGCAGTGTAATGAAATAAATGTGAATGAAAATAGCTAATATGTTTGTTTTAGAAATATAAATTACAATTTTTAATATTTAGTAAAGAGTAAATAATAAAGTAAAATTTTTAGAGATGTATGTGAATATGCAACTTCTTACCGCTTGTCTGTACACCTTGTGTTTTGAAGATATTCAGTAAAGTCCTTGCGAAAGTTATGTTGTATTATATAATTCAACCACTGGGTGGCATATGTAGCATTTTACTTTACCAATATCTGAACCTTGGGCTGGCAGACTTCAACACTCAAAAGAGTCATTTGGACCCATTTCCCTTTGAAACATTTGAAACCGCAAACACTTTCTGACAATTAAAATGAAGATAACAATCTACATATTGTTGTTGTTTTTTTTACCTTTATAGCTGTGTAAACAACTATAATGTGTTGCTTATGAAATCCAGGGGAAATCCAAGGGTTAGGTTTAGCGTTAGAGTTGGTGTTATGTTTAAGGTTAGCAACAGCTTATGTCAGAGAAATCATATATCAAGCAGTAATAATAATAATAATACAGTGCGCGCTCGTTCCTCACAGTTAATGCGTTCCAAGAACCACACACGATTAACAATTTCCGCAATACAGCGACGAACTATTTATCTTATTATTTACGGTAAATTAAACATTTTATGAACCCTCCCCATACTGATACTGTATTAAACCACCTTCTATCTGTGTTACTTTTTTCCCACACTCATATCAACTGTTTAAAGCACTTTTGTGTCTCACGCAAGTCCGAGACACAGCACACTTCCTGATGCTGTCAGCCAATAGAATGTGCGTACGGTATCACATGACTGCCTACCAAAAATCCGCAATGAGGTGAAGTCGCGAGCATTGATGTGTGAATGTTCAAGGGCGCACTGTAATAATAATAGTAATAATAATCAGCGGATGAAGCGGTTAAAAGATGAATGAATTAATAATAACAAGGCATCAACATCCTGTGACTTACCCCAACGTACTTCCAGGGTAAATCAGGGTACCCTGAAAGTAGTACCTGACAAGTGCAATAGCTTTGACCTTTCAGGGTAGGTCAATGCTATGCACTAGCTTTGATCTATGGTCTTACTCACACTGGCCTTTTCCCTCGTCTTTCTATCTTATCCAGTTCCTGAGTGTACAAAAGTTAAAATTTGACCATGACCTAGTTTTCTCAGGGTCAAGGTCATCATTTCATTAATACATCACCGCTTTGAAGCAGGATACAATAAGTGGCTAAAGACAAGACAATTACAATCCTCATGTCTGGATGTGAACCCAGAACACTTTGTCTAGAAGAATTACATTATATGTGCATACTTAGCAATGTATTTTTCAGATTAAACTATGGAATATTCCAGCTGCATGAATGCATGGAAGCCCTAATAATTACTACAATAACACTCACAATATTAACAAGGCAGTCAGAGACTGTAACGTCCTGTGACTTACCCTGACCTACTTTCAGGGTAGGCCAGGTTACCCTGAAAGTAGTACCTGACTAGTGCATTGCTTGGCCCTTTTAGGGTAGGGAAAGGCAATGTAAGAGGTCTGACCATAGATCAAAGCTAGTGCATAGGTAGATCAAAGCTAGTGCTTTGATCTATGGTCTTACTCATGCTAGCCTTCTCCCTCGTCTTTCTATCTTATCCGGTTCCTGAGTGTACAAAAGTTGAAATTTGACCATGACCTACTTTTCTCAAGGTCAAGGTCATTATCTCATTTTCATCCCCATTGCCGCCCAAGTAATGTACTTATTGTTTCATCTGCAATGGTTGCAAAGCTATTCGGTGGGCATAATAACAGATGAACGAATGAACGGACGAACGCTGACAAATACTGTATAAAACGCTTCAAAGCGGTGATGTAAGTGGTGTAGCTGGAGTGGAGTCCAATTTTTGGTACCTGTTATTGTTGTACGTTACCTGTTATGCTTCTTTGATGAACAATGCAGTTGTGAATCATCTCTCGTATAAATTATAAATAATATCAGTTGGCTTAATTTAATCGGGTAATAGCTTGGTTAAAATTACTGCAATGTGGAACATCATATCATGTCACATTCCGAATGTACAGGGAAAAAAATTATACAACACAACTTATAAGGTCTATAAATCTTTTATTTAGTTTGTTTGTCGAAATGCACTCAAGACAGTCCAAAAGAACCATGCTTTATTTCAATTAACCTTATATTTATCTATGAAGACAGAATTTGTTTGAAGAGAAATAACATCAACAGGTAAGTTTATTTGTGAATTTTTGTGAGTGATCTATGGTGTGTGTACAAAGGGTGAGTGACAGAAAATGACATACAGAGGTTCGTAAAAAAAAAAAATATATGAATGGACACAAAGTCAGGACACAACACATTTTTAATTTGAAACAGATGCATAGCTTTCAAAAATGGCAAAATTGAAGTGTGAATATTTTTTAACAATCATTTTTGAGGGTTCAGGATTTCAGAGACTACCTTTGCATTTATGGCATATACAACACCATTACTCTTTGAATGTATCACAGCTCAATGATATGAAGATACGCTGCTATATTAATTTCTTTAGGTCAAAGCTTGAAAATAAAAATTTGATACACAAAAATTGAAACTGTTTATGTCAGTTTCTGGGTGTATAAACATTATTCTTCTAAATAACTATTGCAATTATTCTGTCAAGTATGCCCCTGACAACAAATACACCACACCCATTAATTAAAACCATACATTTAATAGAATGAAAAAGGACAAAATAATAAACCTTCTGATGAAATATTTTTTGAGAAGTGTAACATGTGTAACAATAAATCTGGACTATTTACAAAAACAATATTATTACAATACAAATTAATTTATTTACAGTTAAAAGGGCTTTTAAACAATCTCATGCACCTTTTGTCTAACTTCTGAAAAAAGACATATTGGTTACTTTAGAGTCATTGTGTATATCTGCTTAGGTTTCAAAGAATTTATATTTAACTAGCATTTCGGAGAGTACATGAGAGTTTAATTTGGCATAAAATCATTTTTGTGGTGAAACAGATAGTTCAAGTTTGGGAAACTTGAAACCACCTCCACTGTCGCTGCTGGAAGATGAAGACAATCTTGATTTTTTTGAGGCTAATGACACACCTGCACTTCCTTCCAATCCTGCATCGCTGTCCTCACCAAGTGTCACTTCATAGGAGCCCTTTGATTTTGAGCCAAAACCTCCAAAGGTACCAAACTTCAACTTGCTTTTTTTCCCTTTAACCTTGGTTTCCCCTAGGTCTAATGAAAGGTTGGCACTTTCTGTTTCTAAGTGAGCTGAAGGAGATCGAACAGCAAGCCCCCCCTCATCACTTAGAGAAGACGAATGTTGCCTTGATTTTTTAAAAAGATCCAGTGAGGCTGACTTGGATTTAGTTGACACACTAAGGCCAGGACCAGACTCAGATTGTAATTTCCCACTGAAGTCTTTAGTGATATCACCACTTTTTCCACTTGCACTCATTTCTACCTCTGATTCTCGAAGGTCACCTGCACTTCTACCCTTTGTTTTTGATTTGATGAACAATTTTGGCACCTTTACCTTTAGTTTGCCTTCTCTGTACCTTAGTTTGTGACTGGGAACCTCAATTTTGTGTGTACTGACCTGGGAGCTAAAAGATGGGGATTGTATGTTTATGTCACCAGTGGCTGCGAGTTCTGATTCATTTTCTCCATCCTTCTCCAATACTAATTGTGGCACAGCAATACCAATCTTTGGTATCTTCATTTTGGGAAATTTTATCGAACCCTCTGGGTAATGAAGACCACTTGTACTGTCCCCTGAAACAAACTCAGCACCACCTGTCACATGTGAGGTTAAATTTACATCAATATTAGGACTGGTAGCAGCCTCACTTGGCATTTTATCACTTTTCAATCTCACATCTGGTCCTGCCAAACAAATATTTTCACTTTCAACAGTGGTGGCAGCAGAATTCAAATCTAACTCAGATGGTTTCAAGCCTTCCTGAAAAGATCCATCAGCTTTGAGTTTTGGTGATTTAATATCAAATTCCACATCTGGAAAATAACGTTTTGCAAAAAGAGGCTTCTTTGTTTTGGTTTCTTTAGAATTAACATTGGTTGTGTCTATATCCATATTTATTTCTGGTGTGTCTATCTCAACATCAGGTTTCTTTGTCTTTGCTGTAGGGAGTTTAAATTTACCCGTTTTCCCCTTGATATTGATATCAACAAAGGGAGCCTCAACATTTGTTTTGGAGCCCTTCCCACCCACACTAATCACAGGTGTTTTGACTGAATATTCAGTCCCTTCCACTTCAGGAGATTTCAATCCAAACTTAGGACCCTTGAACTTTGGAAATGCAATACCTGTCATCACGGGATCAAATGAAACATCTTCATTAGGAATGGCAGACATGTTAGCAGATGCACCTGTGATCTCTCCCTTTAGGGTTATATTGGGATGTTTAGACTCAAAACCTGGTCCTTCAACTTCAACCACTGGAGGTTTGATATCAACGTTAACTTTTGGAAGGTTGACATCAACATCTGGAACTTTTGGACCTTTGAAGCTAAGAGATGGAATTTGGATTGAAGGTACTGTAAATCCACTCAATGAATCGATACCTGATGCATTGAGTTTCAAACCTGGTGTCTCTATATCACTCTTGATTTTTGGTGTATTAATGTCAATATCTACATCTGCATCTACTTTTGAATGCTCAAATGCAAAACCTTTCATTTTTGTTTTAGGTATTTTAAATCCTCCTTTGTGGATTTCAATGTCAACAGCTGCTCCCTCAGTGTCAACTTTTGGAGCTTTGATTTCTCCTTCAATCTTTGAAGGTGAAAAATCTCCTTTGACTTTCGGACCATGGAAAGAAAGGTCAACATTTGGTAATGAAACATCTGGCATTTTGAGAGATGATCGTTTAAGCTTTGCATCAGGTCCTTCAATATTGATATCTGGTCCCTCAACGTCAATCTTTGGTGCTTTGACAATGATGCTACCTTCTGGGAAGTTAGTATCAACATCTGGAAATTCAACAGTTGGAGCCTTGACTTCAAGTGAGGGCATTGGGATTTTGGGTATGTCAATTCCAACAGACCGTGTGTCAAACTGAACCTGTGGACAGCTGATGTCAGCTTGCGGACTTTCAATATTTCCCTGTATCTTTGGAAATGGCAAATCCAATTCGCCTTTCACTTTTGGACTTGTCATATTCAAATCCACTTTTGGCAGGGATATATTCATTTTTGGAACAGATGGCAGGCTGAATGTAGGTGATTTTACTTCTCCTTTTGGTCCTTTCATATCAATGGCAGGACCATGAGCTTCCAAATTTGGGGGTTCCACGTCGATTTTGGTTTTGGGCAAATGGATGTCAAGATCCAGACCATCAGCTTTTGGACCTTTTGAACTAAATGATGGAAATTTTATTTTAGGCATTTTAAATCCAGCTTTGTGGCCGTCAAACTCAAAGTCTGCTCCCTCAATGTCAACTTTTGGTGCTTTGATTTCTCCTTCAATCTTGGAAGGGGAGAAATCTCCTTTGATGTTGGGACCATGACCAGAGAAGTCAACATTTGGTAATGAAATTTCTGGCATTTTGAGGGGTGATCGTTTAAGTTTTGCATCAGGTCCTTCAATATTGATACCTGGTCCCTCAACGTCAATGTTTGGTGCTTTCACAGTAATGTTGGCTCCTGGAAGATTAGCATCAACATCTGGAACTTCAACAGTTGGACCATTGACGTCAATCGAGGGCATTGGGATTTTGGTTATTTCAAATTCGCTACTCGATTTTTGAAAATCAACCTGTGGGCAACTGATGTCAGCTTGTGGCATGTCAATAGCTCCCTGTATCTTTGGAAGTGACAAAGTACCATCACCTTTCACTTTTGGGCTTGTCATATTCAAATCCACTTTTGGCATGGATATATTCATTTTTGTAAGAGAAGGCAGACTGAATGTAGGTGATTTTAATTGTCCTTTTGGTCCTTTCATGTCAATTGCAGGTCCTTCAACCTCCAAAGTTGGGGATTCTGTCTCCAATTTGGCTTTTGGCAAATGAATATCAAGATCCACACCGTCACCTTTTGGAATTTTTGAATTAAATGATGGAAATTTAATTTTGGGCATTTTAAATCTACCTTTGTGGCCATCAATGTCAACGTCTGGTCCCTCAATGTCAACTTTTGGTGCTTTGATTTCACCTTCAATCTTGGAAGGGGAGAAATCTCCTTTGACTTTTGGACCACCAAAAGAAAAATTAACATTTGGTAATGAAATATCTGGCATTTTGAGAGACGATCGTTTAAGTTTTGCATCAGGTCCATCAATGTTGATATCTGGTACCTTAACGTCAATCTTTGGTGCTTTGACATTAATGTCAGCTTTTGGAAGATTAGCATCAACATCTGGAACCTCAACAGTTGGAATACTGACTTCAACGGAGGGAAGTGGGATTTTGGGAGTTTCAAGTCCAACCTGTGGAGAACTGAGGTCAGCTTGTGGTATGTCAATAGCTCCCTGTATCTTTGGAGATGACAAATCCAAATCACCTTTCACTTTGTGCCCTTTCATATTTAAATCCATTTTTGGCATGGATATCTTCATTTTTGGAAGGGATGGTATGCTAAATTTGGGCCCTTTTACTTGAGCATCTGGCATTTCGACATTAATGTCTGGTGTCTCCATACCCTTCTTGAACTTTGGAATACTAACATCAACGTCTGGACCTTCCACTTTTGGAATTTCGAATCCAAATAGTGGCATTTTAATTTGTGGCAGTTTAAATCCTCTTTTCATGCTGTCAATTTTGACATCTGGTCCACTCACATCAATGTTTGGTGCCTTGACATTAATCTTAGCTTCTGGGAAGTTAGCATCAACATCTGGGAATCCACCAGTTGGACCCTTGACTTCAAGTGAGGGCATTGGGATTTGGGGCATTTTAATTTCATCAAGGTTGTCAATTTCAACCTGTGGATGGTTGATGTCAATTTCTGGTTTTTCAATATCTGCCTGCATCTTTGGAAGTGACAAATCCAAATCGCCTTTCACTTTTGGACCTGACATATTCAAATCCACTTTTGGAATGGATATATTCATTTTTGGAACAGATGGCAGGCTGAATGTAGGTGATTTTACTTCTCCTTTTGGTCCTTTCATGTCAATAGCAGGTCCTTCAACCTCCAAACTTGGGGCTTCCACGTGCATTTTGTCTTTTGGTAAATGGATATCAAGATCCACACCGTCACCTCTTGGACCTTTTGAACTAAATGATGGAAATTTGATTTTAGGCATTTTGAATCCTCCTTTTTGGCCGTCAAAATCAACATCTGGTCCCTCAATGGCAACATTTGGTGCTTTGATTTCACCTTCAATTTTGGAAGGGGAGAAATCTCCTTTGACTTTTGGACTACCAAAAGAAAAATCAACATTTGGTAATGAAATATCTGGCATTTTAAGAGACGATCCTTTAAGTTTTGCGTCAGGTCCTTCAATGTTGATATCTGGTCTGCCCACGTCAATTTTTGGTGCTTTGACATTAATGGTAGCTTCTGGAAGTTTAGCACCAATATCTGGAACTTCAACAGTTGGCGCCTTGACTTCAAGTGAGGGCATTGGGATTTTGGGTGTGTCAATTCCAAAAGACGGTGTGTCAAACTGAACCTGTGGACAGCTGATGTCAGCTTGCGGACTTTCAATATTTCCCTGTATCTTTGGAACTGACAAATCCAAGTCACCTTTCAATTTGGGACTCTTCATATTTAAATCCACTTTTGGCATGGTTATATTCATTTTTGGAACAGATGGCATGCTGAATTTCATCCCTTTTACTTGAGCATCTGGCATTTCCATATTTATATCTGATGCCTCCATATCCATCTTGAGTTTTGGCATACTAAAATCAACGTCTGGACCTTTCACTTTTGGAATATCGATTCCAAACTCTGGCATTTTAATTTGTGGCATTTTAAATCCTCTTTTCATGCTGTCAATTTTGACATCTGGTCCACTCACGTCAATGTTTGGTGCCTTGACATTAATCTTAGCTTCTGGGAAGTTAGCATCAACATCTGGGAATCCACCAGTTGGACCCTTGACTTCAAGTGAGGGCATTGGGATTTTGGGCATTTTAATTTCATCAAGTTTGTCAATTTCAACCTGTGGATGATTGATGTCAATTTCTGGTTTTTCAATATCTGCCTGCATCTTTGGAAGTGACAAATCCAAATCGCCTTTCACTTTTGGACCTGACATATTCAAATCCACTTTTGGAATGGATATATTCATTTTTGGAACAGATGGCAGGCTGAATGTAGGTGATTTTACTTCTCCTTTTGGTCCTTTCATATCTATGGCAGGTCCTTCAACCTCCAAAGTTGGGGCTTCCACGTGCATTTTTTTTTTTTTTATTTGTATATCTAGATCTACACCGTCACCTTTTGGACCTTTTGAACTAAATGACGGAAATTTGATTTTAGGCATTTTGAATCCTCCTTTTTGGCCATCAAAATCAACATCTGGTCCCTCAATGGCAACATTTGGTGCTTTGATTTCACCTTCAATCTTGGAAGGGGAGAAATCTCCTTTGACTTTTGGACGACCAAAAGAAAAATCAACATTTGGTAATGAAATATCTGGCATTTTAAGAGACGATCCTTTAAGTTTTGCGTCAGGTCCTTCAATGTTGATATCTGGTCTGACCACGTCAATTTTTGGCGCTTTGACATTAATGGTAGCTTCTGGAAGTTTAGCACCAATGTCTGGAACTTCAACAGTTGGCGCCTTGACTTCAAGTGAGGGCATTGGGATTTTGGGTGTGTCAATTCCAAAAGACGGTGTGTCAAACTGAACCTGTGGACAGCTGATGTCAGCTTGCGGACTTTCAATATTTCCCTGTATCTTTGGAACTGACAAATCCAAGTCACCTTTCAATTTGGGACTTTTCATATTTAAATCTACTTTTGGCATGGTTATATTCATTTTTGGAACAGATGGCATGCTGAATTTCATCCCTTTTACTTGAGCATCTGGCATTTCCATATTTATATCTGATGCCTCCATATCCATCTTGAGTTTTGGCATACTAACATCAACGTCTGGACCTTTTACTTTTGGAATATTGATCCCAAACTCTGGCATTTTAATATGTGGCATTTTAAATCCTCTTTTCATGCTGTCAATTTTGACATCTGGTCCACTCACGTCAATGTTTGGTGCCTTGACATTAATCTTAGCTTCTGGGAAGTTAGCATCAACATCTGGGAATCCACCAGTTGGACCCTTGACTTCAAGTGAGGGCATTGGGATTTTGGGCATTTTAATTTCATCAAGTTTGTCAATTTCAACCTGTGGATGATTGATGTCAATTTCTGGTTTTTCAATATCTGCCTGCATCTTTGGAAGTGACAAATCCAAATCGCCTTTCACTTTTGGACCTGACATATTCAAATCCACTTTTGGAATGGATATATTCATTTTTGGAACAGATGGCAGGCTGAATGTAGGTGATTTTACTTCTCCTTTTGGTCCTTTCATATCTATGGCAGGTCCTTCAACCTCCAAAGTTGGGGCTTCCACGTGCATTTTGTCTTTTGGTAAATGGATATCAAGATCCACACCGTCACCTTTTGGACCTTTTGAACTAAATGACGGAAATTTGATTTTAGGCATTTTGAATCCTCCTTTTTGGCCATCAAAATCAACATCTGGTCCCTCAATGGCAACATTTGGTGCTTTGATTTCACCTTCAATCTTGGAAGGGGAGAAATCTCCTTTGACTTTTGGACGACCAAAAGAAAAATCAACATTTGGTAATGAAATATCTGGCATTTTAAGAGACGATCCTTTAAGTTTTGCGTCAGGTCCTTCAATGTTGATATCTGGTCTGACCACGTCAATTTTTGGCGCTTTGACATTAATGGTAGCTTCTGGAAGTTTAGCACCAATGTCTGGAACTTCAACAGTTGGCGCCTTGACTTCAAGTGAGGGCATTGGGATTTTGGGTGTGTCAATTCCAAAAGACGGTGTGTCAAACTGAACCTGTGGACAGCTGATGTCAGCTTGCGGACTTTCAATATTTCCCTGTATCTTTGGAACTGACAAATCCAAGTCACCTTTCAATTTGGGACTTTTCATATTTAAATCTACTTTTGGCATGGTTATATTCATTTTTGGAACAGATGGCATGCTGAATTTCATCCCTTTTACTTGAGCATCTGGCATTTCCATATTTATATCTGATGCCTCCATATCCATCTTGAGTTTTGGCATACTAACATCAACGTCTGGACCTTTTACTTTTGGAATATTGATCCCAAACTCTGGCATTTTAATTTGTGGCATTTTAAATCCTCTTTTCATGCTGTCAATTTTGACATCTGGTCCACTCACGTCAATGTTTGGTGCCTTGACATTAATCTTAGCTTCTGGGAAGTTAGCATCAACATCTGGGAATCCACCAGTTGGACCCTTGACTTCAAGTGAGGGCATTGGGATTTTGGGCATTTTAATTTCATCAAATTTGTCAATTTCAGCCTGTGGATGGTTGATGTCAATTTCTGGTTTTTCAATATCTGCCTGCATCTTTGGAAGTGACAAATCCAAATCGCCTTTCACTTTTGGACCTGACATATTCAAATCCACTTTTGGAATGGATATATTCATTTTTGGAACAGATGGCAGGCTGAATGTAGGTGATTTTACTTCTCCTTTTGGTCCTTTCATATCTATGGCAGGTCCTTCAACCTCCAAAGTTGGGGCTTCCACGTGCATTTTGTCTTTTGGTAAATGGATATCAAGATCCACACCGTCACCTTTTGGACCTTTTGAACTAAATGACGGAAATTTGATTTTAGGCATTTTGAATCCTCCTTTTTGGCCATCAAAATCAACATCTGGTCCCTCAATGGCAACATTTGGTGCTTTGATTTCACCTTCAATCTTGGAAGGGGAGAAATCTCCTTTGACTTTTGGACGACCAAAAGAAAAATCAACATTTGGTAATGAAATATCTGGCATTTTAAGAGACGATCCTTTAAGTTTTGCGTCAGGTAATTCAATGTTGATATCTGGTCTGAAGACATCAATTTTTGGCGCTTTGACATTAATGGTAGCTTCTGGAAGTTTAGCACCAATATCTGGAACTTCAACAGTTGGCGCCTTGACTTCAAGTGAGGGCATTGGGATTTTGGGTGTGTCAATTCCAAAAGACGGTGTGTCAAACTGAACCTGTGGACAGCTGATGTCAGCTTGCGGGCTTTCAATATTTCCCTGTATCTTTGGAACTGACAAATCCAAGTCACCTTTCAATTTGGGACTTTTCATATTTAAATCTACTTTTGGCATGGTTATATTCATTTTTGGAACAGATGGCATGCTGAATTTCATCCCTTTTACTTGAGCATCTGGCATTTCCATATTTATATCTGATGCCTCCATATCCATCTTGAGTTTTGGCATACTAACATCAACATCTGGACCTTTCACTTTTGGAATATCGATTCCAAACTCTGGCATTTTAATTTGTGGCATTTTAAATCCTCTTTTCATGCTGTCAATTTTGACATCTGGTCCACTCACGTCAATGTTTGGTGCCTTGACATTAATCTTAGCTTCTGGGAAGTTAGCATCAACATCTGGGAATCCACCAGTTGGACCCTTGACTTCAAGTGAGGGCATTGGGATTTTGGGCATTTTAATTTCATCAAATTTGTCAATTTCAGCCTGTGGATGGTTGATGTCAATTTCTGGTTTTTCAATATCTGCCTGCATCTTTGGAAGTGACAAATCCAAATCACCTTTCACTTTTGGACCTGACATATTCAAATCCACTTTTGGAATGGATATATTCATTTTTGGAACAGATGGCAGGCTGAATGTAGGTGATTTTACTTCTCCTTTTGGTCCTTTCATATCTATGGCAGGTCCTTCAACCTCCAAAGTTGGGGCTTCCACGTGCATTTTGTCTTTTGGTAAATGGATATCAAGATCCACACCGTCACCTTTTGGACCTTTTGAACTAAATGACGGAAATTTGATTTTAGGCATTTTGAATCCTCCTTTTTGGCCATCAAAATCAACATCTGGTCCCTCAATGGCAACATTTGGTGCTTTGATTTCACCTTCAATCTTGGAAGGGGAGAAATCTCCTTTGACTTTTGGACGACCAAAAGAAAAATCAACATTTGGTAATGAAATATCTGGCATTTTAAGAGACGATCCTTTAAGTTTTGCGTCAGGTAATTCAATGTTGATATCTGGTCTGACGACATCAATTTTTGGCGCTTTGACATTAATGGTAGCTTCTGGAAGTTTAGCACCAATATCTGGAACTTCAACAGTTGGCGCCTTGACTTCAAGTGAGGGCATTGGGATTTTGGGTGTGTCAATTCCAAAAGACGGTGTGTCAAACTGAACCTGTGGACAGCTGATGTCAGCTTGCGGGCTTTCAATATTTCCCTGTATCTTTGGAACTGACAAATCCAAGTCACCTTTCAATTTGGGACTTTTCATATTTAAATCCACTCTTGGCATGGTTATATTCATTTTTGGAACAGATGGAATGCTGAATTTCATCCCTTTTACTTGAGCATCTGGCATTTCCATATTTATATCTGATGCCTCCATATCCATCTTGGGTTTTGGCATACTAACATCAACGTCTGGACCTTTCACTTTTGGAATATCGATTCCAAACTCTGGCATTTTAATTTGTGGCATTTTAAATCCTCTTTTCATGCTGTCAATTTTGACATCTGGTCCACTCACGTCAATGTTTGGTGCCTTGACATTAATCTTAGCTTCTGGGAAGTTAGCATCAACATCTGGGAATCCACCAGTTGGACCCTTGACTTCAAGTGAGGGCATTGGGATTTTGGGTATTTTAATTTCATCAAGTTTGTCAATTTCAACCTGTGGATGGCTGATGTCAATTTCTGGTTTTTCAATATCTGCCTGCATCTTTGGAAGTGACAAATCCAAATCGCCTTTCACTTTTGGACCTGACATATTCAAATCCACTTTTGGAATGGATATATTCATTTTTGGAACAGATGGCAGGCTGAATGTAGGTGATTTTACTTGTCCTTTTGGTCCTTTCTTGTCAATAGCAGGTCCTTCAACCTCCAAAGTTGGTGCTTCCACGTGCATTTTGTCTTTTGGTAAATGGATATCAAGATCCACACAGTCACCTTTTGGACCTTTTGAACTAAATGACGGAAATTTGATTTTAGGCATTTTGAATCCTCCTTTTTGGCCATCAAAATCAACATCTGGTCCCTCAATGGCAACATTTGGTGCTTTGATTTCGCCTTCAATCTTGGAAGGGGAGAAATCTCCTTTGACTTTTGGACGACCAAAAGAAAAATCTACATTTGGTAATGAAATATCTGGCATTTTAAGAGACGATCCTTTAAGTTTTGCGTCAGGTCCTTCAATGTTGATATCTGGTCTGCCCACGTCAATTTTTGGCGCTTTGACATTAATGGTAGCTTCTGGAAGTTTAGCACCAATATCTGGAACTTCAACAGTTGGCGCCTTGACTTCAAGTGAGGGTATTGGGATTTTGGGTATGTCAATTCCAAAAGACGGTGTGTCAAACTGAACCTGTGGACAGCTGATGTCAGCTTGCGGACTTTCAATATTTCCCTGTATCTTTGGAACTGACAAATCCAAGTCACCTTTCAATTTGGGACTTTTCATATTTAAATCCACTTTTGGCATGGTTATATTCATTTTTGGAACAGATGGCATGCTGAATTTATTCCCTTTTACTTGAGCATCTGGCATTTCCATATTTATATCTGATGCCTCCATATCCATCTTGAGTTTTGGCATACTAACATCAACGTCTGGACCTTTCACTTTTGGAATATCGATTCCAAACTCTGGCATTTTAATTTGTGGCATTTTAAATCCTCTTTTCATGCTGTCAATTTTGACATCTGGTCCACTCACGTCAATGTTTGGTGCCTTGACATTAATCTTAGCTTCTGGGAAGTTAGCATCAACATCTGGAAATCCACCAGTTGGACCCTTGACTTCAAGTGAGGGCATTGGGATTTTGGGCATTTTAATTTCATCAAGTTTGTCAATTTCAACATGTGGATGGCTGATGTCAATTTCTGGTTTTTCTATATCCGCCTGTATCTTTGGAAGTGACAAATCCAAATTGCCTTTCACTTTTGGACTTGTCATATTCAAATCCACTTTTGGCATGGATACATTCATTTTTGGAAGATATGGCAGGCTGAATGTAGGTGATTTTAATTGTCCTTTTGGTCCTTTCATATCTATGGCAGGTCCTTCAACCTCCAAAGTTGGGGCTTCCACGTCTATTTTGTCTTTTGGTAAATGGATATCAAGATCCACACAGTCACCTTTTGGACTTTTTGAACTAAATGATGGAAATTTTATTTTGGGCATTTTAAATCTACCTTTGTGGCCGTCAATGTCAACGTCTGGTCCCTCAATGTCAACTTTTGGTGCTTTGATTTCGCCTTCAATCTTGGAAGGAGAGAAATCTCCTCTGACTCTCGGACCATGCAAAGAAAAGTCAATATTTGGTAATGAAATATCTGGCATTTTGAGAGACGATCGTTTAAGTTTTGCATCAGGTCCATCAATGTTGATATCTGGTACCTTAACATCAATCTTTGGTGCTTTGACATTAATGTCAGCTTTTGGAAGGTTAGCATCAACATCTGGAACCTCAAGAGTTGGAACACTGACTTCAATGGAGGGAAGTGGGATTTTGGGAGTTTCAAGTCCAACCTGTGGAGAACTGAGGTCAGCTTGTGGTATGTCAATAGCTCCCTGTATCTTTGGAACTGACAAATCCAAATCACCTTTCACTTTGTGCCCTTTCATATTTAAATCCATTTTTGGCATGGATATCTTCATTTTTGGAAGGGATGGTATGCTAAATTTGGGCCCTTTTACTTGAGCATCTGGCATTTCCACATTAATGTCTGGTGTCTCCATACCCTTCTTGAACTTTGGAATACTAACATCAACGTCTGGACCTTCCACTTTTGGAATATCGATTCCAAACTCTGGCATTTTAATTTGTGGCATTTTAAATCCTCTTTTCAGGCTTTCAGTTTTGACATCTGGTCCACTCACATCAATGTTTGGTGCCTTGACATTAATCTTAGCTTCTGGTAAGTTACCATCAACATCTGGAAATCCACCAGTTGGACCCTTGACTTCAAGTGAGGGCATTGGGATTTTGGGCATTTTAATTTCATCGAGTTTGCCAATTTCAACCTGTGGATGGCTGATGTCAATTTCTGGTTTTTCAATATCCGCCTGCATCTTTGGAAGTGACAAATCCAAATCGCCTTTCACTTTTGGACCTGACATATTCAAATCCACTTTTGGAATGGATATATTCATTTTTGGAACAGATGGCAGGCTGAATGTAGGTGATTTTACTTCTCCTTTTGGTCCTTTCATATCTATGGCAGGTCCTTCAACCTCCAAAGTTGGGGCTACCACGTCCATTTTGTCTTTTGGTAAATGGATATCAAGATCCACACCGTCACCTTTTGGACCTTTTGAACTAAATGAAGGAAATTTGATTTTAGGCATTTTGAATCCTCCTTGTTGGCCATCAAAGTCAACATCTGGTCCCTCAATGGCAACATTTGGTGCTTTGATTTCACCTTCAATCTTGGGAGGTGAGAAATCTCCTTTGACTTTTGGACTACCAAAAGAAAAATCAACATTTGGTAATGAAATATCTGGCATTTTAAGAGAATATTGTTTAACTTTTGCGTCAGGTCCTTCAATGTTGATATCTGGTCTGCCCACGTCAATTTTTGGCGCTCTGACATTAATGGTAGCTTCTGGAAGTTTAGCACCAATATCTGGAACTTCAACAGTTGGCGCCTTGACTTCAAGTGAGGGCATTGGGATTTTGGGTGTGTCAATTCCAAAAGACGGTGTGTCAAACTGAACCTGTGGACAGCTGATGTCAGCTTGCGGACTTTCAATATTTCCCTGTATCTTTGGAACTGACAAATCCAAGTCACCTTTCAATTTGGGACTTTTCATATTTAAATCCACTTTTGGCATGGTTATATTCATTTTTGGAACAGATGGCATGCTGAATTTCATCCCTTTTACTTGAGCATCTGGCATTTCCATATTTATATCTGATGCCTCCATATCCATCTTGAGTTTTGGCATATTAACATCAACGTCTGGACCTTTTACTTTTGGAATATTGATCCCAAACTTTGGCATTTTAATTTGTGGCATTTTCAGGCTGTCAATTTTCACATCTGGTCCGCTCACGTCAATGTTTGGTGCCTTGACATTAATATTAGCTTTTGGGAAGTTAGCATCAACATCTGGAAATCCACCAGTTGGACCCTTGACTTCAAGTGAGGGCGTTGGGATATCTGGCATTTTAATTTTACCACTCAGTTTGTCCATTTCAACCTCTGGATGGCTGATGTCAATTTCTGGTCTTTCAATGTCTGCCTGTATCTTTGGAGTTGAAACATCCAAATCACCTTTCACATTGCGACCTTTCATATTCAAATCCACTTTTGGCATGGATATATTCATTTTTGGAATAGATGGTATGCTGAATTTGCTCCCTTTTACTTGAGCATCTGGGAAATCCACATTAATATCTGATTCCTCTGTATCCACCTTGAATTTTGGCATTTTACCATCAATGTCTGGACCTTTCACTTTTGGAATTTTGATTCCAAACTCTGGCACTTTCATTTGCGGCAATTTAATTCCTCTTTTCTGGCTGTCAATTTTGACATCTGGTCCGCTCATATCAATGTTTGGTGCTTTGACATTAATGTTAGCTTCTGGGAAGTTAGCAGCAACATCTGGAACTTCAACCATTGGAGCCTTGACTTCAAGTGAGGGCATTGGGATTTTGGGCATTTTAATTTCATCAAGTTTGTCAATTTCAACATGTGGATGGCTGATGTCAATTTCTGGTTTTTCAACATCCGCCTGTATCTTTGGAAGTGACAAATCCAAATCGCCTTTCACTTTTGGACTTGTCATATTCAAATCCACTTTTGGCATGGATAAATTCATTTTTGGAAGATATGGCAGGCTGAATGTAGGTGATTTTAATTGTCCTTTTGGTCCTTTCATATCTATGACAGGTCCTTCAACCTCCAAAGTTGGGGCTTCCACGTGCATTTTGTCTTTTGGTAAATGGATGTCAAGATCCACACCGTCACCTTTTGGACTTTTTGAACTAAATGATGGAAATTTTATTTTGGGCATTTTAAATCTACCTTTGTGGCCGTCAATGTCAACGTCTGGTCCCTCAATGTCAACTTTTGGTGCTTTGATTTCACCTTCAATCTTGGAAGGAGAGAAATCTCCTCCGACCTTCGGACCATGCAAAGAAAAGTCAACATTTGGTAATGAAATATCTGGCATTTTGAGAGACGATCCTTTAAGTTTTGCATCAGGTCCATCAATGTTGATATCTGGTACCTTAACGTCAATCTTTGGTGCTTTGACATTAATGTCAGCTTTTGGAAGGTTAGCATCAACATCTGGAACCTCAAGAGTTGGAACACTGACTTCAACGGAGGGAAGTGGGATTTTGGGAGTTTCAAGTCCAACCTGTGGAGAACTGAGGTCAGCTTGTGGTATGTCAATAGCTCCCTGTATCTTTGGAACTGACAAATCCAAGTCACCTTTCAATTTGGGACTTTTCATATTTAAATCCACTCTTGGCATGGTTATATTCATTTTTGGAACAGATGGCATGCTGAATTTCATCCCTTTTACTTGAGCATCTGGCATTTCCACATTAATGTCTGGTGTCTCCATACCCTTCTTGAACTTTGGAATACTAACATCAACGTCTGGACCTTCCACTTTTGGAATATCGATTCCAAACTCTGGCATTTTAATTTGTGGCATTTTAAATCCTCTTTTCAGGCTTTCAGTTTTGACATCTGGTCCACTCACATCAATGTTTGGTGCCTTGACATTAATCTTAGCTTCTGGTAAGTTACCATCAACATCTGGAAATCCACCAGTTGGACCCTTGACTTCAAGTGAGGGCATTGGGATTTTGGGCATTTTAATTTCATCGAGTTTGCCAATTTCAACCTGTGGATGGCTGATGTCAATTTCTGGTTTTTCAATATCCGCCTGTATCTTTGGAAGTGACAAATCCAAATCGCCTTTCACTTTTGGACCTGACATATTCAAATCCACTTTTGGCATGGATATATTCATTTTTGGACGAGACGGCAGGCTGACTGTAGGTGATTTTACTTCTCCTTTTGGTCCTTTCATATCTATGGCAGGTCCTTCAACCTCCAAAGTTGGGGCTACCACATCCATTTTGTCTTTTGGTAAGCGGATATCAAGATCCACACCGTCACCTTTTGGACCTTTTGAACTAAATGACGGAAATTTGATTTTAGGCATTTTGAATCCTCCTTGTTGGCCATCAAAGTCAACATCTGGTCCCTCAATGGCAACATTTGGTGCTTTGATTTCACCTTCAATCTTGGGAGGTGAGAAATCTCCTTTGACTTTTGGACTACCAAAAGAAAAATCAACATTTGGTAATGAAATATCTGGCATTTTAAGAGACGATCCTTTAAGTTTTGCGTCAGGTCCTTCAATGTTGATATCTGGTCTGCCCACGTCAATTTTTGGTGCTCTGACATTAATGGTAGCTTCTGGAAGTTTAGCACCAATATCTGGAACTTCAACAGTTGGCGCCTTGACTTCAAGTGAGGGCATTGGGATTTTGGGTGTGTCAATTCCAAAAGACGGTGTGTCAAACTGAACCTGTGGACAGCTGATGTCAGCTTGCGGACTTTCAATATTTCCCTCTATCTTTGGAACTGACAAATCCAAGTCACCTTTCAATTTGGGACTTTTCATATTTAAATCCACTTTTGGCATGGTTATATTCATTTTTGGAACAGATGGCATGCTGAATTTCATCCCTTTTACTTGAGCATCTGGCATTTCCATATTTATATCTGATGCCTCCATATCCATCTTGAGTTTTGGCATACTAACATCAACGTCTGGACCTTTTACTTTTGGAATATTGATCCCAAACTCTGGCATTTTAATTTGTGGCATTTTCAGGCTGTCAATTTTCACATCTGGTCCGCTCACGTCAATGTTTGGTGCCTTGACATTAATGTTAGCTTTCGGGAAGTTAGCATCAACATCTGGAAATCCACCAGTTGGACCCTTGACTTCAAGTGAGGGCGTTGGGATATCTGGCATTTTAATTTTACCACTCAGTTTGTCCATTTCAACCTCTGGATGGCTGATGTCAATTTCTGGTCTTTCAATGTCTGCCTGTATCTTTGGAGTTGAAACATCCAAATCACCTTTCACATTGCGACCTTTCATATTCAAATCCACTTTTGGCATGGATATATTCATTTTTGGAATAGACGGTATGCTGAATTTGCTCCCTTTTACTTGAGTATCTGGGAAATCCACATTAATATCTGATTCCTCCGTATCCATCTTGAATTTTGGCATTTTACCATCAATGTCTGGACCTTCCACTTTTGGAATTTTGATTCCAAACTCTGGCACTTTCATTTGCGGCAATTTAATTCCTCTTTTCTGGCTGTCAATTTTGACATCTGGTCCGCTCATATCAATGTTTGGTGCTTTGACATTAATGTTAGCTTCTGGGAAGTTAGCAGCAACATCTGGAACTTCAACCATTGGAGCCTTGACTTCAAGTGAGGGCATTGGGATTTTGGGTGTGTCAATTCCAAAAGTCGGTGTGTCAAACTGAACCTGTGGACAGCTGATGTCAGCTTGCGGACTTTCAATATTTCCCTGTATCTTTGGAACTGACAAATCCAAGTCACCTTTCATTTTGGGACTTTTCATATTTAAATCCACTTTTGGCATGGTTATATTCATTTTTGGAACAGATGGCATGCTGAATTTCATCCCTTTTACTTGAGCATCTGGCAATTCCATATTTATATCTGATGCCTCCATATCCATCTTGAGTTTTGGCATACTAACATCAACGTCTGGACCTTTCACTTTTGGAATATTGATTCCAAACTCTGGCATTTTAATTTGTGGCATTTTCAGGCCGTCAATTTTCACATCTGGTCCGCTCACGTCAATGTTTGGTGCCTTGACATTAGTCTTAGCTTCTGGGAAGTTAGCATCAACGTCTGGAAATCCACCAGTTGGACCCTTGACTTCAAGTGAGGGCGTTGGGATATCTGGCATTTTAATTTTACCACTCAGTTTGTCAATTTCAACCTGTGGAGAACTGATGTCAATCTGTGGTTTCTCAATATCTGCCTGTATTTTTGGACTTGCAAAATCCAAATCACCTTTCACATTGGGACTTTTCATATTCAAATCCACTTTTGGCATGGATATATTCATTTTTGGAATAGATGGTATGCTGAATTTGCTCCCTTTTACTTGAGCGTCTTGCAAATCTACATTAATATGTGATTCCTTCGTATCTATCTTGAATTTTGGCATTTTAACATCAACGTCTGGACCTTCCACTTTTGGAATATCGATTCCAAACTCTGGCATTTTAATTTGTGGTATTTTAATTTCTCTTTTCTGGCTGTCAATTTTGACATCTGGTCCGCTCACATCAATGTTTGGTGCCTTGACCTTAATCTTAGCTTCTGGGAAGTTAGCATCAACATCTGGAAATCCACCAGTTGGACCCTTGACTTCAAGTGAGGGCGTTGGGATATCTGGCATTTTAATTTTACCACTCAGTTTGTCAATTTCAACCTCTGGATGGCTGATGTCAATTTCTGGTCTTTCAATGTCTGCCTGTATCTTTGGAGTTGAAACATCCAAATCACCTTTCACATTGCGTCCTTTCATATTCAAATCCACTTTTGGCATGGATATATTCATTTTTGGAATAGATGGTATGCTGAATTTGCTCCCTTTTACTTGAGCGTCTGGCAAATCTACATTAATATGTGATTCCTCCGTATCCATCTTGAATTTTGGCATTTTAACATCAACATCTGGACCTTCCACTTTTGGATTATCGATTCCAAACTCTGGCATTTTAATTTGCGGTATTTTAATTTCTCTTTTCTGGCTGTCAATCTTGACATCTGGTCCGCTCACATCAATGTTTGGTGCCTTGACATTAATCTTAGCTTCTGGGAAGTTAGCATCAACATCTGGAAGTCCACCAGTTGGACCCTTGACTTCAAGTGAGGGCGTTGGGATATCTGGCACTTTAATTTTACCACTCAGTTTGTCAATTTCAACCTGTGGAGAACTGATGTCAACCTGTGGTTTCTCAATATCTGCCTGTATTTTTGGACTTGCAAAATCCAAATCACCTTTCACATTGGGACTTTTCATATTCAAATCCACTTTTGGCATGGATATATTCGTTTTTGGAATAGATGGTATGCTGAATTTGCCCCCTTTTACTTGAGCGTCTGGCAAATCTACATTAATGTGTGATTCCTCCTTATTAATCTTGAATTTTGGCATTTTAACATCAGCATCTGGACCTTCCACTTTTGGAATATCGATTTCAATTGTTGGCATTTTAATTCCTTGTTCTTTGCCTTTGATGTTAGCATTAGGCAATTTTGATTGTTCTTTTGGCCCTTTCATATCACTGACAGGTCCTTGAAATGCCAAATTTGGTGATTCCGTGTCAATTTTGGCCTTTGGAAGATGAATATCAAGATCTTCACGCTTTATGCTTACATCAGGACCAATAACATTAAAATCTGCTCCGTGAATGTCAGTCTTTCCTGCTTTCCGGTCAAAGTTAAGGTTTGTCAGGTTGACATCAGCATCTGAGGCATCTACCTTTTTGACACTATCAACTTCTGATACTTTAATGTCAACATTATGAGTTCGAATATTAATGTTTGGTCCCTTAGCAACAAATGACTGTGTTTTTGTCCCAGGCATTTTGAAATCCCCTTTTCCATCCTCAGTAGCTAAACCTTTAACATTTACTGTGGGTGCCTTTATTATTGTCTTAGTCTCTGGCTGTGTTACATCAAGACTTTCCCCTCTCTTAAAAATCTTCAGGCTTCCATCTGAGTCTGGGGTAGTAAAAGCTGAAATTTCAACATTAGAAACCTCTATTTCTGGAAGTCTAACATCAGCAATTGGTGCTTCAGTGTCAGCACCAGGACCCTTGATCTGCATATCGGTCCTTGTAATGTCTTCCGGTTTTTGCAACGATACATGTGTAACAGGTACTGATATATTTGTATCCCTAGTGATCTTAATCGTTGTCCCTTCTTTCTTAAATCCAGTGTCACCCACAGTTGATGCTACTTCTGCCCCTCCTAGCCCTTCTGTTGTAATATATTTACTGCCAGTGTTTGTGCCATCACCTAATGCTATTCTTGCTCCTGACACCTGAATGCCCCCATCTCCTTGCTCACTACTCCCTCTTGGTATCTCAAAGTCATCCTTTCTTGTACCAACCACATAAGCCCCTTTGAACGTGGGACCTAAACTTCCTTCTTTTTCTATTTCTCTCATAGCTTTTGTGGTGTGAACTTCCCCACGGTCTAGATTTATCTCTGTAGACTTTACTTGTGGCCCACTGTAAGACAAAGAGCTTGACTCAAAAACTCCTTTTTCTGATCCCACTTTACCTACAGGGCTACCATGTGACATTCTAATGTAACGAGAGCCATCTCCAGACTCTTGTCTTAGTGCTTTAAACTCTGGACTTGAAAGATCAAGTTGCTCACTTGTGCCACCCGGCATATCCACAGTGTAGGTTGTGATGCGGCGGGTGATGGTAGTAATTGTGTTACCATCGCTGCTTGTGCTGCTATGACGCTCTGTACGGACATCTACTCCCTCTGCAAGGTCTTCAGACTTCAGTCTTGGTTTAATCTTTTTTGTGTATATTCTCTTATACTCCTCATCATCTCCACTCTGTTGACAGATAAAAGAAAGCAGGATGCATATAATACATATTACTAAATTGTTTGTTTTCAAGTGTCTTTCCCAAAACATAAATTACTGATTTTATGTATAAACACACACACACACACACACACACACACACACACACTACTTCATTGAAATTAACTTACAAGAATGATGTCAGGGCTAGAGCCACCAAAGTGAGTCTTCCCTTCCCATGTAAGGGTGCCCATTGGAGAACGACATGGTGTACCCAACGGTGAAGGGGAAGGAGATTTATCTCCTTTGTTTTGCAGTTTCAGTCCAACCTTGTGACGGTTCAGTGTCTTCAGTAGCTCAGCTGTTTCTTCCGAGCTCATGTTATCAAAGTAGACAGTGGCGCCTACAATTTGGTCACCTATGATTTATGAGACAGCATCAAAAAGATTGTTATTTAAGGTGAAACAAAACTAAATTCATACTTGATTTCAGAAAAAAAATCACAATTTACTACCTTCATATACTTTTCCAGACCGTGCTGCAGGTGACTCTCCTTTCACTTCCTTTACAAATATTTCACCAACACTTGTCTGCTCAATGGTCAGTCCAGTTTTGTCTGGACCCTCCCAGTCTGGGAAAAGCACCTCCCTGGTTTCCTCTTCTTCAGCCATCTGTGAATGCAATCACATAAATCATGGTTTTAAAATGTAAAATATGAAATATAAAACACAAGGTAGCAAATAATAACAATAAAAATAATAATAATAATAAAAACACATATTATTTGTTAGGTGCCTTTCTCGACACTCAAGCTTGAATACACCACCGTACTAAACATGAAATTATAAAGTAAAGTATGGTGACTTTAATACAACAAAATACCTTGTATTTGCTTTCTTTTATTTAATCCCCAGTGTAATGGAAATGCTGTGTTGGTTTTCCTGCAAAAAGTATGATAATAAAATTAATCAATGCATTACATCATTGTAGACCATACGCCTTTCCCAAAACTTACAAACAAATCATATTTACATTAATTTTATCAACTGGGATATAGTGTGAGTTTGCAGAATGCAATGGTGAGCACTAGATGGTGTCAAATCTCATTCAGACAATATGGCCTTTACGCCACTCCCTCAAAGGTGTTCTGTGTTTTGGAAATTTGGTTAGAGTTCAACCACACCCTGACCTAAGGAAAGTAACGCAATGCTTCTGCTTGAATATCAGTGTAGAGGACAATGATGCTTAAAGCTTTGTAAAGTCTTGCCTTGATAAAACAGACAATCACATACAGTATACAGAAATGTGGAGCATCACATATATAAACTATTTGCCGACGCCTACTTTCCAGAACAAAGATTCTTATTGACAGTTGTACTATACCTGCTCAGACAAACTACAGTACGCTATTTTCCTATATTAATGTTTTCTATATCAGTTTCATGTCAGGATAACCATAAATTTGATGTGAGAGAAGATGATGCAAAAGACAGGGTTAGATGGAGGCAACTGATTCACTGTGGCAACCCCTGAAGGGAAAAGCCGAAAGGAGAAGAAGATAACCATAAATTTGATGTCAACATATAAACAAATATTGCTGCATCACAAAACTGAACACGTGTATTCAGTAATGTAAAAAACATGATGCTAATTATCGCATGTGATAATTACAACATATTTGATATTGTTATCCATAATACAGAATCCATTTCAGTCTGACTCTTCGACTATGCTCACTAGTCCTACACATTCTCCTGTGTGAAACAGACAACCCATTGTTTCATTGATGTCAAACACTCTGCAACCCACAAATTCGATTACACAAAGCTGTTTGAACCGTGTTTCAGTAGCTTCCCACTGTCTGAAAAATGGGTCTATAGCTTTCATTTGCATGTTTTTACAGTGCATGGATTTGATAAGTACAGTTCTGAGTTGGTGTTTCTACTAGATCTCAGCTGGCTATGGGCAAAAGGCAGCGTACACCCACGATGAATTGATAATTGATCCAAGTTTGGCTGTAGGTGTGTGTGTGTGTGTGTGTGTGTGTGTGTGTGTGTGTGTGTGTGTGTGTGTGTGTGTCTGTGTGTGTGATGTGTAATAGATTTTCAGCTGAAATGAAAGGAAAGGTGTACAAAGCTGTTGTGAGACCAGCGATGGTCTAGAGACAGTGTCACTGAGGAAAAATCAGGAGACAGAGCTGGAGGTAGCAGAGATGAAGATGCTGAGGTTCTCTTTGGGAGTGACCAGGATGAATAGGATCAGGAATGAGTACATCAGAGGGACAGCACATGTTAGAGGTTTTGGAGATAAAGTCAGAGAGGCCAGACTGACATGGTTTGGACATGTCCAGAGGAGAGATAGTGAATATATTGGTAGAAGGATGCTGAGTTTTGAACTGCCAAGCAGGAAGCCTAGAGGAAGACCAAAAAGGAGGTTTATGGATGTAGTGAAAGAGGACATGAAGGTAGTTGGTGTGAGAGAAGAGGACGCAGAAGACAGGGTTAGATGGAGGCAATTGAATCGCTGCTGGCTGCGCCGACCCCTGAAGGGAAAAGCCGAAAGGAAAAGAAGAAGATATATATAAACACAATACAATATAATACATGTAACAATATAGCCAAGTGTGTGACTGATGATCATATAATTCAGGACCTTCAGCACAGGAATTGTGCTGAATGATTTACCGAGTTTACCAAGTAATCATTAGCAAAAGAGAACATTAGAGAAAGTAAGATCGGTCATAATTCAGAATTAGAAGCAGAGATGATTTTCAAAGCGGTGTCCAATTATCAGGACCCATGACATGTAATTATTTCAAGCTGACGAAAAAGGTCAGAACTTAGAGAGAGGGGGAGGGACAGAGAGAGAGAGAGAAAAATTCTAGTTCTAGTTGCCTAAGATTCAACCATTCAAAGTGCAAGCGATGAGAAGAGGATGACCTGGTTAAAAAAATAAATTAAAAGAAAGGAGATAAAGCTAAATACAATTTTGGGAAACTGCTCTGTGAAAGTAAGAAGGGGTAACAATAATTTTATATAAACAGTATAAAATTAATTAAGTGACAATGTATTACTTGGGCCTTCCCCCAACAGTTGGTTAGGATTCGGCGCTCTCACCACTGCGGTCCAGGTTCGATTCCCAATCAGGGAACTCTAATTGGGGGCGGCAGTGGATCAGTGGTAGAGTGGGTCGTCCAATGATCATAAGGACACCGGTTCGATTTCCACTCTTGCACAGCCACCCGGAGTGTGAGCTGACAGTGGGAAGTGTCAGCTCACCTCCTGAGCACTTATATGATTTTAACTTGTTACAAAACACAAGTGAAGTATGAATGTATGCTAGCACAGTAGAGGCTTTTCTGGATATCAAATGTTGAACAGTTAACTTAATAAAGATCAATTGATTAGGTACGGGCTGTTTGGGAAACAGATAAATAAGTAAGCCACTGTTCTTGGTATCATAAGACAGTAAGACAGCCTGTGACCCAAAGCAACCAAGTGAAAAAACAATCAACCACTTATGTATTTTTTTCTTTTAAAAAAAGTTGACATTCCTGATGTCACATTAAATTTGATGCAATTAAATAAAATTCAAAGAACTAAGTTTCACTAGAAGCTTTCAAAGGAACCCAGTAGGTAATGAGGGAAAAAGGAAAAAAATTAATGTGATTAGTCGTGGCATTTAATGTTGTCAGGCAGTTGAAAAAAGGTAGGACAATGGAAATGTGATAAAACAGATTATATATATAGTTATATACAGTGAAATTGCAGAGCTTTTTGAATCGGAAACAGTAAAACAGCTTGAGCAATGAAGGTTTACAAAAGGGTTATTTCATTTTTTTTAAAAAAGGTAGAGAGTTCATCAAGTAGAACAGGTGGTGGCCAGTGGGGGAAGGAGAAGTGAAAAGAGGAGGCTCAGGGAGCAGAAGCAACTAAGTGTCAAGTTTCCACAGGCCTTCAAAGCCTTGAATCAAACATTCCAACTGAGTTTTGGTATCAGGCTGCGTAACAGAACATTGTACTATTCATCCAACAACAGATGTCCTGGGAGGATCTCTTGCATTTTGTCTAAGCACTTACCTTGGATTGCTCAAGCAAGGCCAAGGGCTTCAGTCTCTGGTTCTTTAATCCTTGACTTCTGTTGACAAACAGAATAATAATTAGATAAAATTTTATTTTTATAACGAGAACACTCGCAATGATCCTTTCTGCCTTTACAATCACTGGAAACCCCTACAAAACACTTATGCTAAAGTAATCATCCTTATCTTTTGACTGGTGTGTCTCAGGATGACAACAAAGCATTAGCAATGGCAGTCAAAATTTACTCAAAAGACATTTTGTTGTATGTGTTCGAAGGACTTTCCACTCCATGCCTGCTTTTATATCACCTATCAATGGTATTGACTTTACCAATTAATGATGCAAAAGACTTTCGTTAAGTAAATAATTCAATCTATTTGGTTTGTGTGGCCCTCTCTGGAGGGGGACAGCCCTGTCTATACTGGATCCTGTTCCAGAAATCAGTAAATCAAATTTTAAATGGAAAAAAAAAAGAGAATGTACAGTTGAGTTCTAAAATTTCAAAATACACGTGTGAATGATGCTCTAGCTTGAGGTGCTCTAGAGTTAACAGTACAATGGCGAGGTGAAAAAAGAAACACCTCAGTATGCCTGCAGGTATTGGGGGTCACATAAACAAAAATGCAAGTAAATATTGCTGTTGCAACTGTATTCCTCATTGTAGTGTCATTCTGAATCCAAATTAATCTTACTTTGACCTGCTATGAGTAGCCTAGAGTGTGAGGATTATTGCTTCAACCCACTGGCTGATTGTAAAACAAAGCCTTCTCTTTGTCACTTACAATACAAACAGACTTAATTTGTGTACAGACAGACATCTATCTCCTGGTGGGAACAAGTTCTGTTGAAATATTCCTCTAACAACCCCATCACCAACCTCTCCTCTCCAATCTCCCATTATTCCTGTAAAACGACTGTCAAATGACTAAACCGTTTTCATACGGTTTGATTTCAAATAGTTAGGCTGATACTAAATACTGAATACACTAAAATTATTTAGATCGGTGCACACTACAAATAAAGTATTTATGTTACCTGCCTTTTTGAACAAATCTTATACTGAAATAGATGGGATTGGAATGAGATAAATGCCAGACATTATGTGGTGTCATGTTTGTGCAGGAGACTTGTGCCACAGCAGCTGTGTACACATGAAAGATCATACTCTTTATTGAGACTTATTGATTAGGCTGCATGCCCCATGTGCCTTGAGGGATTCATTCTTGTTATGGGTTGACAATGGTAGGTTGGTACAAAATATACATTTTTGTGATTAATAATGCCAAAAAAAGACCATATAAAGGAATTATGATGTATATATATATATATATACACACACACACACATATATAATATATACACATATACATATATATATATATATATGGATTGACAGAGGTAATATTATTTAAAAAATTTTATAATTAAAAAGGTGTACTGCAGTGTAGAAATACCATGCAAAGGTCTATCCCATCACTTTGCAAATTTGTAAAATTCAACCCAGGCCTAAAGTCTCACACATTCTTTGATAGAGCAATCAGGCCAACTCGAAGGGAGCCTCTCCCTACCATGAGTAACTCCTAAGAAATGTCCTCTTTTTCTCTGACTATTGCTCCATTCTATACGGCCCTCCATGCATCTTGCCTGACTGTGCACCCTCCTGCTGTCAGTGCACCACACCCAAAAACTCCCAGTTCTCCTCAGAAAAAGGAACTCAAATTAATCAAACCTAGAAAAAAAAAAAAAGCTGATCAGCTGAATGATCCTTTTTTTTTTTTTTTTACAATGTATGCATCAGTTACACGCAACACCACACCACAAATATTTTCATCATACCCCATGTGCCTTGAGGGAACATTCCTGGACAGGTTGTAGGGCATAATTTGGGCTTAATTAAGTAAAAGCTCACTGATTAATTCCATTTTGGTTGATATGTCAGATAGATTTCCAAAATTAACAATGGCGTTGAGTAGAAAATTGAGGAATTGTGACAATGATTAAACTCGTACATGTGGGAATCTGAAACAGTGGTACTTAGGAGTGATGACATTTGAATATGAATCAATAGAAAGTCCTTGATACAGAGAAAGAAAAGAGGGAACAAAATAATCCAAATCCATCATGTTTTCAAAACAGAACAGACTCACCAATCATCTGTAGCTATTGCAGATTTAGCAGGTACAACAAATACAAAGAGACACAGATCTGGCTTTAGTGAATGTTTACTCTTCCCTCAAAAACAGATAGGACATGCATGTCTGACACATTTAAAAGGAATGCATGTCAAAATAAATGGTTCTTTTCTGCACTCCCTAGTCCACACAGCCTTAAACCAAACCACAAGGCCTTCATGAGACCAAAGCCTGCCCACTGACGCCAACTTGGCCTGCTGTTGACTAAACCATTGTGACTCTGGCAGAAGTCATGCACAAGTTGAAAAAGTGAAGAAAATTCTTTCACTTCACAAAGTCAGTAGTTGCATTGGGAGTGCATTCAACTTTTGTCTATATTAAAGGCTTTATTAAAGGTTTTCACATAAGAATACAGTGCGCCCTCGCGCATTCGTGCATCAACGCTCGCGACATCTCCTCATTGCGGATTTTTAGTAGGCAGTCACGTGATACCATACGTGCATTCTATTGGCTGACAGCATCCGGAAGTTCGCTACGTTCCGTGAGTCTCGGAAAGCAACGCGCTTCCGTGAGACACAACAGTGCTTTAAACAGTTGATAACAGTGTGGGAAAAGGCAATATAGATAGACGGTGGTTTAATATCAGTATGGGGAGGGTCATAAACGTTTAAATTACCGTAAATAATAAGATAAATTGTTTGTCACTCTATCGCAGAATTCATTATTCGAGCGTGGTCCCTGGAATGCATTAACTTCGAGGAAAGAAGGAAAGAGGGCACACTGTAGTTAAAAAGGGGTGGGGGGGGTGGGGGGGTTAAGCTGCATGAGGTGGTAAATCCCAGATAATTCATGACTGCTGCCATAATTTATTCCTCTGCTTTCAACCTTAGACATCAGCCCTAGACATTAAGGTAGGATCTTACTTAATAAAAAAGTCCTTGCATTTTTTTCTTGGTAAATCATTTTTAGTTTTGCAGTTGCAGGACTGAACATAGAGCATTTGAAAATACTATACAAAACAACAGTGAATTCAGAGGCAGAGCTGCAGAATAACTTGGGGTGAGACTGTAATTTTTAAACTGGCCAAACTGGTTTCATTCGGGAAAGACAAAAGGAGGAGGGTGCCGTTTACACAATTGTGCCAGTTAAATATGAGATCACAGAAACTTTGCAGACATCCTTACTAGCTTCATGCAGGCTGTGACATGTAGCTGCTCAATTTAAACTCACTTTAGTCTGGCCTGATTAGGGATTGTTGCAGTCATCTGCAGCTGTTGTTTGAACAGCTCCATTCATTGAGCACATACATAAGAAATGGGGCAAGAATTTGCAGCAATTATAGCAGAAAAGTTAATACATAGACTTATTTCTGGTACTTGCAAAAGTATTGTGATATACTGTATATTTAAATTTCATTTAGACAGCAGCAGAGTCATCCTGAAATGATGAAGCAAGACTGAATAACACATTATGATGGGTGACAACCCTGATGAACCCCAAAACAAAACATGTTAACTTTCGAAATGTAGTTTATTGTTCATGCCCTGCTGCCGTAAAAATTTGTGCTTCTCAGTCCAAAAACTGTATTTTAACATAGTGCATGTCATTCTTTGTGCAAAGCATTATAACAACGTTTGTGTCAGTTGGGGTGTAGGTCAGAGTCAGTTAGACAGGTTTTTTCTGTCATGCAACATTTATATAAGAGCTTCTGTTTTTGGATGTTTCACACTGCAAATGTTTGAAAAGTAGTTGGCTTCTCAAAAAAGTAGTTTAAATGCCAAGCACATGATATCTCCACTAAGCTTGAAGCTGCAGTAAGTCTGAATTGCATGTATGAACTGTCCATGGGTGCTACTTATACGAGTGTTATGTCTGACCTATGATAACCGTTTTATCATACTTCCGAAATTACAGTCTGAACAAGGAGGTGAGAAAACCTAATGATAGACGCTTCCCACAGCATGTTACACTCAAACGCATACATTCCAGAACAAGAGTGTATGGATGAGAAGGGAGTGGTTGCTAGATGGATTGACAAGCATGACTTAGTGAGACACCAAAATTAGTAATTTACAGTCAGAGAAAAACGATGCTTAAAACACTAAAACAAATGTGTGTGTATAACTGCAATAGACACTGCTTTACATGACAAAGAATATTGGTGTGGGACATCAATACATTTGCTTCTAAAATAATTACAAGTGAAACAGCTTCATTTTGATGGCTCTATTCTAATTCCCTCACTCTTTTTTGTCCCCTCACATACACCATTGCTCCTTCCAACCACCCACTCAACAAACCAATGAGGAAATGGCAGAGGAAGTGAGCTAGAGACCATTTTCTTTCCATTTCACAGTGGCACAGATGAGTAACAGTATTCCTGCCCTCTGTGTTGCCAGTCAACAGAGCAATAATTTATCAAGGATCTGGTAAGGCTGTGATAAATATCTAAACTTTGTTGAGCTAACACCCCATCATAAGTGGGCAAACTGTTTGTCACAAGAGCAGCAAGGAAAACAAAATCAGCATGCGTGACATTGTGTACTGCCACTTCTATCTAAAAGGACTGATGAATATTTGAACAATTGACACACTTAATTAGTTATTTTCTTTAATTACATAACTGCATAAAAAAATCTTCCATAGCATTGCACCGATGAGATGTTTGAGTTGTTAGCAGAATTCACCAGTGTGCAAAAGGAGCCATCTAGAACTGACAGACGTTTCAGCTGCAGGCATTCAGGAACCAGTTCTGGCTCAGTGCTTCAAGTCTATGATGCATATTTATTCTGTTTGCGTAATGTCATACCTTAGCTTGCAGCAAAATAACATGTGCAACTCATGGCATGTAGTACTTTGTGTTGTATCATCAATGTAAAACAGAATTTTTTAAAATGCTATGAGTACAGTACTATAAATATTAGATTTAAAAAATAGCCTACTACACACGACCCTCCTACTCTTTATAGGCCAACTCAAACAGTATGCCTCACAGCAAATGACCCTATCATGGCTGATTTGAGGAATGCCAGATATCAAGACTGTGAGACATAAAACATGAGATAAGTGTGCATTGTTACAGTGCATATCTAAAAGCAGCAGTCTCTAAAACACCACTGCAATATTTTTTGGGTGTGGCAGGAGGGAGCTGTAGACACATACAAATTTGCCTTTGAACTGATATTCATCAATGGGGTATATCTCTATCTGGATTGAATTTTCTTTTACCATAACCTCAACAGGACATTATGTTAATGACAGTTGGGACCATATACAATTTTTTTGTTTGTTTCAAACACAGCAACACTTCTCTCAACTTTTTGTTTATATAAAATTTATTTTTCTATTTCTCTAAATGTGAAAAGTCTCTGCTTTCTCCTGTCTTTGTCAAATCTGGTTTCAATTAGGTTGTCTTTCCAAACCACTACATTCCATTACTCCCCTCAACAACCGCCCAACCCCTCCCCTCTCAATAACTCCTCCCTGACTCTCTTTCCATCCCACCCGCTCACCCCTCTCCTTCTCTGCACACCCTGGCCAGGAGCCCAGTTTATGGGACCCAAGAAAGAAAGAAAGAGGAATGACTTCTTGCTTAAGACTTATAAAAGTGCGTCATAAAAAACATAAAAACCTAGCAAAGTAACAGCAATAGTTTTAAACTTCATAGGAAAGAACGTTTAATCTATTTAAAAGAACCTGATTCATAGTAACAAATGTGAGGGAAGTACCACATTCCACAAAACATAACAGCATAAAAGCCCCATATGAGATTCTCAAAATATCTCTAATCATGCAGCACCTTGTGACACAGTTGAAAGGCAGAGAAAACGTTACAATCAGTCCTTCAAATTTTACTAGAACCCCATGGACACAACATGGTGGACTTCTGGATGTTTGTACCAAACGACTGAAACAACCCAACCGTCTGAAGCATGTTTTTTTTTTTTTTTTTTGAGGGAGGCGCTGCAAAGGGTGTGCCTCTGTGAGGAGACAGCGAAGCAAGAAGGGAGGGAGACGGACAGGGTGGAGGAACGTGAAAGAGAGGAATCCACACCCTGTTGCTGCAGGCTCTCAAAAGGGAAGTAACTATACCATTGGAAACATTAAAAAAAAAAAAACATTACTATTAAAATTCACAGCTATTGTATCATTCAAGGCCCTCTTCCCATCAACTTTAATTTAGTTTGTGAGATAATCCAGTTCTGGAAAAAAAAAAACTTTGCTATCCAAAAGACTGGGGATTGTGGGTATGCAAACATCCACGTTGCACAATTGTCATATCGCTACACCCAAGCTTTGACTTTAAGTGTTTGCAACTTTTTCTAAAAAGATTAAATCACATCAAAACGTTTGATGTTCTCGCTACAACAGCGAGTTCAACACTGAAATCCATCTTAGATCACAACTTTTGTGTGCAGAGAAAAGAAGTGCGCCACACCAGTCAAGTCCCCTGCATTCATGTGGTGGCTGTGGGTACACACCCACTTCTCACTGTCTGGGCTACGTTTAATGTTAAACTTATGATATCCATAAAAGTTTTATTGCCACTTTACACATGAAAAATTCCTCTTTACATAATCTCCGTAACAAAAAATTCTCTGTAGCAAAAGCCACAGGATAGAGCAGGAGATAAACAAATGCAATGAAGAAACATGTAGTCACTGTTATCTTAACACTGATACAGACTACATTTACCCATTGGAATGTCAGACTAATGCCTTTGTTAGTTGAGTTGTTTGAACCAGCTACTGGTGAATTGCATTTTTACTGTAATATTAACATTACACAGCTGGCAGAGAAGTTCAGCTAAAAAGCTTTAAAAAAAAACATTCCTTTAATTGTGAAAAAAGAAAAAGCGCACCTACCTGTGCGCAGTCTTTGCGCCCACGAAGCCTCAAATCAGCTTGAGCATCCTTGAAAACTTCCTCTCCTCAGCCCACGAAAAGCGCTTCTTGCAGTCACAACTTTGCTGTCTCTGTAAGGATTCTGTCAGTCTTTTCCTATTTTTTGATGAACCAAGTTTCCAGGGCGTTTCTCTCCCTCTCTCCCTCCCTCCTCCTCCTTTCTGAGTTGATTTTAACTTCTTTTTTCTGAGTGGCTGCTCCTCTGGGCTGAGCAGGGTGGTTGGATAGGGAGCTGGGTAGGGCTCCTGTTTTGCAGGGGGAGGGGAAGACAGAGGAGGGGACTGGTACAGGGAGTGTTTCTCAACAGTCATGGGGCCACCCACTGCTTTACATAGTGGGGTCCTATGGCATGTAACAAAACTTGAAATACATACCAAATTTCTCAAACTTGCAAACAGTGTAAGTTTTTAAAACAGCTTTAATTAAAAGTACAGTAACTGAATTTTGTGAAAGGGAGTAACCAGCAGTTTTTTTACACAAGCACACTGATGCAATAGTTTTGATGAGTGGGGAGCTTAAATTTGCTGTAAATATTTTAAAAAATCAAATAATTATTTCACAGTTCTAGATCTGATATTAATCAATAAGATGTATGCCGGAGCAGCCATGCATGACCACTTACACAGATCAGCAGTCATAGCAAACTGTTGAGTTTTTATAATTTACTTAGCTCTATACAATTCAAAGAAATAAATCATTATACAGAGTCAATCAATTTATATTTAACATTTGGGATAAACATGAAAAACACACCGCAAAATGAATGTCATATGAAAAATGACAGAAGCGTATAATTAGAGCATCTAAACTGAACTGGCGGACACAACCTGACACACAGTTATAATTAAGTAAATGACTCAGCAGTGAGTCCTTTACTTACAGACAGAAGGCAAGATGTGTATTTACAAGTCTTCTGCAAAGTGAACCATGTCTTCAGGAATTTTAACAGCTTAATGTCTTGTGTAAATTAACTTTATTTCTTGTTTGAATATCAAAATGTGTTGAAAATATGTTGAAAGGAATCTTTACAGAGTTCATGCAAAATTTTGTCATCAAAAAATGTAATTTTAATGACTAAAAATCCTCTCTTTCCCGAGTTGTTTTGTAACAGACAATTTACAGTCTATTACAAAATTATTCAGGGAACATTTCAGTCTGCGCAGGCTTTGTCTTTACATGCCTCACCAATACAGGGTGAGACAAATAACTAAGGGATTTGTTTATCACGTCTAACATTTCACAATCATTCTTGGTTTTGAAAATTAAAAACATTGCAAGTGATCACAGAGTTATACACTGATATAACTGATCATTGCACCTTTTTCATCATGATGAAAAAGAATAGACATCACATGAATGGTTGGGACAGTCATAGGCAGTGGCTCCAACAAACTAAACCATATGATAGTCAGTCAGCAAATGAGAATTTAAAGGTCCATTGAAAAAAATGCAGTGAAACATGAGTTATGTTACTGCAAAAAATCTGTGCATGTAGTGTATTTGTACTACTTATTACAGTTAAACTTTTGTTCATCAACTTTTTCCATCAAGTTGAAAATTTGACCTCTGTTTACCAGTGCAAAGTGGATTTACTATGAAAGTTTTTACAAAACGAGTAATCTATAAATATTTAGGTTGTTTTATTCAAGTTTGCATTCACACTGCTAGAATTTTAAAGCTGACAATGTTTTGTTCATTACTTTAGCTACCAGTTATGTGATTTTTCATTACTGTAATCACTTCACTGTTGTTTACTCATTACACTTCTTCAAAGTACCTCAATTGTGTTAGTTTTATGAGACAGGTAATTCAACTGTTTTTCCTTATTTTTTCCTTTCCAGCTTTAAAGTAACAACTAAGGAAAAAGGCATTTGCGTGCATTGTTTTTTCTTTTTCAATTTCAACTCAAAGTAACCTTTGGTATCTCTGTGTTACACAGAGATACTTCCTTTCTAATGTATGGTAAATGGCACTATGGGTAAATTTGGCCACAAAGTAATGTGCTTATGTTTAGAACGCTGTTTATGTTTAGTAGTTTTACTTTGGTGCAAGCAGTGCTGCATGACCCTCCTTTCAACCCTGGCCTCCACCATGTTTTGGGTCTTTCTCCCTTTGTAAACAATGTTTCTCTTTTTCAGTAATTTCTTATACTAATAGGGGTGTGTTTGCATCATCCAGTGCTGAGGAACATACAAATCTAATGGTATTTGATGCCCATGGAATGGGAGTGGACTTCACATAACTCTTGGAAAAACTCTAAAAAGTAATATTGAAATGTCGAGAATGCAGGAAAATTAAGAACTGCATCATGTGCATCACCATCACACCCATTCCTAAGGAAAAATATCAAACAACGCAGGAAAAACGGCAAAGACAAAAGGAGTTACTGAGTAGCTTTGCTGGGATCAACAGGGTGTGGCGCACAGTCACGCATTAGTACTCTAATATTCCTGCATGACACCACCATGAGTCAAGAGAGCTTTGATTTTATTTTTTCTAAAATAGAGGGTGCAGTTCCTCATCTGCGCATGTGTGTATTTTAAAATCATTGTGTGCAAGCTGAGATAAAAGCAAAGGAGCATTTTCAAACATCTAAAAGATAAGCAGAACCCCAAAGGAACTCTGCATGACACACAGTATGGACTGCAACAGCATTTTCACCAAACAATGAAGAACCTTAAAAATATTAGTAACACTGAATGCATCCCTGTAGTCCTTGGTACAATATTTTGTAAATTAATAGGTGCTTGTTTTACACCTTTTTATCAACTGCAGTTTTTAGTGCACGTGATATGCATTTCACCCTCTGGCACTTCAGAATGAAAGGTTTTAGCCGCAAAACTGTGTTGCCTAATCAGTGAAAAGGATCATTTGCCTCTTCATACAGTGTGCTGCTACTGCACCTGTTTGCTCAACTCCATGCATGTTTGCCTTTATGCCTCTGGGTGTGGCCAGAACTGCCTTTGAACAGTTTCAGCATTGCTGTTTACTGCTTCCAGACAGACAACTGCCATGATGTGTAAATAGCAGGATTCTTGTTCGAACACTATGCTGCTTAACGACCTGTCTGCTTTTAACTGTTTATATTCACAAAACAACCATAGCAGTGAACATTCACACTGCTACGAGTTTGTGAAGACACTTAAACTGACTTTGTTTACGTGCTTTCACAGTTACTTATGAGCGGATCATTGCACTGATGAGGAATCCAGTTAAAGTCTTCATTTCTTATTGATTCACAAGTATAAAATCAAAATGAATTCACAGCAGGATTTGGAGATCAAGAGAAGCAAAGACAGATAGAAGAGTTGGAACTTTGAGTTGAATACAAGGATATGTGGGAATGGGTGTGTTTCCTGATCCTAGGTGTGTCAGCCAGTGTGAACGAGTGCTAAAAGCTTGGCTGAGATGCACAATGACTCACAGCTCATGACTGCAATGAAAACACGGACGTTCAGGCTGCAAAGTGAATCAAAATCAGGTTATTATGTGGCGTTGGATGACTGATGTAAATGAAGTGTTTAAGTTCATGTCACTTACATGATAAAGAAGTCACATGACAATGATCAAAATAGCATTAGCTTCTCCCATATTTGCATATGCACAGCCCTTTGGCTTTGTACATGTTACGTGTGAGAGCCAGGTGGCTGAAGGCTGCACAACACATTTCAATAGTGTTTGCTAGCCAAAAGGAATTCATTGTATGTTTATAAAATATCTGATACCGATAGGCAAAGGAAAGAACTGGGAAATTATGTCTCTGATATACTTGAAAATCACCACTTTTCTGCGTACAATGTGAGCCTTGTTTTTGCCAAAGGGCATGTTTCTTGTATCTCATGAGAGAACATGAGATTACAATAGAGGAGTTTTGTTCTAGAACACATTTGAGAATGTAACTCCATGCTTCATGCGATTTTATTTTTTTTTGCATTTCTCCTCTCTTAACTGTAATACTAAACATATTTATTGCACATTTTAACAAATAACTTATATCTCACATGTTTAAATACAGAAAGCTGTAAGACTTGTTCATAGTCTCTGTTTCAATGTACTGGAATTGTAAACATTAGTTTAACATTCATTGTCAATAAGAGGGAAAATAAAGAGTTGTGTCAACAACAAAAATCTATTCAAAGCATGTCTTTTTACAAGAGCAATGTTGCTTGAACGCGGTCATTTAAAAAGTCTATACAGCTAAAAGTCTTTCAGTAGTCCAATTTTGATCAAGAAATATTGTTAGGAGCAGACGTTTACTACACAATCTACAAATTTGAGCAAACAGAAGTCTTCTTTGTGTGGCGATGTTTAACAAACAAATTCGATTTTTTTGTACAAGGCTTGATTGTCAGTATTGTTACAAGTGTCTCAAATGTCGTTGAGCAACAGTTGTCCACAAAGACAAAGAGATATTGTCAGCACAGAAAAAGGAGATCTACTACAGATTGAGCCAATGTTCTTCATAAGTGAATGAATGCACTATCAAAGAAGATGAGTCAAAAACTAGAAGGGCACTAACTATAGCACACAACTCTGCTTTCCCAAGGCCGAACAGTCCCAAACAATTGTTTTGCTTGCTTGGCCCATGCCCACTCTCTCCATGAAGTTGTGTCGAAAATCTTCCAATATTGTTGGTCTAATCCTATGAATTCAGACAAAGAGACATGAAAACGTAATAAAAATCTAGGTCCAGTCCAGAAATCGTTGCCTTCTACCTTCACATATTTCCTATCCTTCCAACAAATTTCATAGTAATCTACCTGCTTGTTTCATTGTAATTTAAAATAATAATTTTATTAAAAGTTTAATCAAAAAGCCCCTAGTGACTGAATGCATAATAGTCAGATTTTTTTTTTAAAGTCATATCTCACATTGTTACACAAGATTCATTCATTCATGTTCTGCTGCTTTATCTACCAAGAAATTCCTGAATAGATCTCCAAGGGAGTATGTGTTCTTCCATACCCCTTGGCCAAACCAAAATGTTTGTGTACATGTACTAATAGACAAACAAACAAACAAGTAAAAACACAAGAAAACATTATCTCCTTGGAGAAAACAATACCTTATTGTTCCATCAAATTTACATGGAATGGATGGATGGATGGATGGATGGATGGATGGATGGATGGATGGATGGATGGATGGATGGATGGATGGATGGATGGATGGATGGATGCTGATGCATCAGAGGAATTTAAATGTGACCAAATGTAATGTAATACAATATGAATAACAAAAGAGAATTACACACAACAGGCATAGAGACAATTATTTTATGTTGAGTAAAAGAAGCACAGCCTTTTTTAAACAAATGATTGACATCTGATATAATGCACTGCACCTTATTTGCTTTCATAATTATGTAGAGACATTAAGTAATTTCAGCACAAACATTGGTGAAATGTAATATATTAATCCAATAGCGTATTGTGAATGTTTAAGGATGAATTCAACTTTTGTTGGATTGTAGTTTTTTTTTCACTTGCATTTGTTATTTTACAACTCATGACTGACTTCTTGCATAAGATAAACGTGTGATTATGTTTATAAAATATGATGTAGCATTACTACTGTGTAAGAAGATTTATACAGTGTAAAGCTATAGGATTTATAAATTTGGAATAAGCAGTGAAAGTAGCTAGATTTTGAATAATAAATATTAAGTTCAAATATCCTTCGGAAATTTTGCTGAAGTGACAAACTATGGTGCTGACAAACAGAGCCAATGTGAATGGTAACGAGTGGTTCCTGGATTTAGTAATTGAGGCTGGCTCATCGAGTGAGTCAATCCACATTTACCCATGTTTACAGTCTGGTTGGGTTCTATTGCTAATGTCCTGTATTTATAAAATATACTCACTTGTTTGGATGCTATTAGAGATTAAAGTGATGATATGGCTTAGTTCAGTGGGAAGCAAACCATAACTTGTCTATGAGGTGTCACCTCAGTCAGTGAATTTGAACCCTTAACTGTGTTGGTGCCTTTGGAGAATTTATATTCCTAATATTGAACAAATTAAATAAATTTCTGTGCTGCTGATTTTATTAACATACTAGAGCAGGGGGACAGACATAGGCCAGCTGAGCTGTTGACGAGAGAGTCATCGGGAGAGTCTGGATCCTCTCATGGCGTGATCATGGGGAGTCACCAGATTCCACTCTGGATTTTGTCCAGCACAGTTCACTGGCCGTAAGAAAACAGAGATTTATTTTGTAATGTTTGGGATAGTGATAAGGATCCATCCTAACTTCAGTTTCATGATCTGCAGCAGTAGGGTACTGACATGCTTACAGCAAGTCCATATAACATATTGTCATTCTATTATTTGCAACTGAATGCAGGCAACATAAAAAGAGAAGATGTTGAAAAGACACAAGATGACAACATAAATAACTAGTTTCAACAGTTGCTGGGTTTATGTACATAGGAGGAACAACTGACCAAAAAACACAGAAACACATCCACTGAGCTTGATACTGCTTGCTAGCTCATGGCTGTTGTACAGTAAGGCATTTTTGCTGCTTTGGGTAAATAAACCTGGTGTCTAACTCATATAACAAATGCAAATAAGTACAAGTGATTCAAAACTCAAACTCAAATAAATAACAGAAAAGAAAAACACTCTACTTCTGTCTGAATTAAAGTCCAAGCTTGTTGGTCTTAGTTAGCTAGCTTGACCACAATGAGCTACGTGGTCATGACTCAGTTCAGAGTAACTGCCTTGCTTGGCCTCGCCCACATCCCCCAGTATTCGTCCATATTTGGAAGAGATGAATTAAACACTGTCAGTCATACCTACGCATATTGAGCTTCATAGTGGCTTTTCACAAAAATATGGTGGATGTCATGATGGCTCCATCCATTGGCTATTTTAAGATATATGATTGAAGCTGATATTTGCCAGCCAATATTTAACTTTGTCTTTTGTTTTTAATTCGCTCAAGGTGAGAACAAAGCTGAAACACTTATTTGAAAAAATCCCTGTGAAAGCTATGGATTGGGTGCATTCTGAAAGTAAATCTAATAGCATGTAGTTAATTCAATTAGAAGTGATAGCTGGATTTTCTTCATCTAATTGTTTAATACCATGGAATGAAAGAGACAATATCACTGTTTGCCACATCACCAGAAAGTTTTATTTTATACATGTGATTTTGTCTTCTCTGTCCTACAGATCCCTGAGACCCAGATGACTATAAACTGGAACTTTCCAAAACAAAGTTGGCCTCAAGTAACCACTGAGACCAGGGTGTATCCAATGAGAGATTACAACTCCAAAGAAATTACAGTCAGCTACTCAAGATACACTATCTTGCAACACACAGGTCAGCTTGCCTGATATTTGCCATCACCATAGTAACTCATGACTGGTAATCGGTTTGGAATTCCCCACAGGATTTCTCCCTCACACACATACATCGACACACAGACACACTCCCACAGATACACCAAAACACACTGGTGATTCAGAAAGTGAAGCTGTTCCTTTGGTGCAGAGAAGAATGTAAAGGGAAAAAGGGCAGAGAGGGACAAACTGAACTGTGGTTTCCACTGCAAGTTGTGAGTCACGAACAAGAAGGAGGAACAGAGAGGGGAAAAAAAGAGACTATTCTGGGATGGATGCTATAGTAACATAATAAGCAAGGGGTCAGGCACTTGCAGGGATATTTCCATAGCAATGTCCTGTCTGTGTATAGATAAATATCACTTACCACAAAGTAGATTTTACAATAGGATGCCCTGTCCTACTTGTACACAAAGTTCGTAATTGATTTTGAAAGAAGAAAACTGTTTTCTTTATTGCAGCACTGCAGTCTGACTCAAGACACTTTTGAATTGACTGTACAACTGACAGGTCCAGTCTTGCTAGTTTTGTCAAAATGAGCAGTTAGTTAGACTCCAGATGTTAGCAGCATGGATGTGATATATTCATGTGGTCAACTGACACCGTCATGTTGACAGTGAATCCATCATGTCATCAATCTGTACAGTCTCCTCTGGTCACTCACTGTCAACTGATCTGACATATCACAGAAAGTGATAAGGGTGTTCAAATTGCAACTTCCCATGTCTGTGAACCCATCTGTTGTTGCCTCTACACAAGTAAAAACCTTGTTGAGCTGCACATTCCACTCATAGCTGTAAAGGTTCCAACAGTCAATTTTAGTGGGGGGATCAATGTAAACCACAAACAAGTCAATACATGTTACCACAATCAGTCCTTTCAGTATCAGGGTTAGGGGGAGAACTTGCTGGCTCAAAGAGCTCATCCACATTGAAACTACTGGTTTTTCAACCAAGCAAGAAAGTCCATAAATGTCTTGAAAAGAAATGCAACAATGAATCTAAACTGTGAAACAATCAATATACTCTTTATGAACATAGTATCAATTGACAAGGGACAAACTTCATAGCAAAATGGAATAGGTTTGTGATGAGAGTATTAATGGGGTCAGTGCCCTCCCACAAAAAGTGATTACAAAATCATTGTAACTTGAATGTATGATTTCCCCAAGTCAGTGCTGAACACTAATAGCAGTCAACTAGCCATCATCTATAGGCTTCTGAACTGCAAAAAGTTTATCAGATTTACTTAATATTTTATTGATGTTTGTGTTTTAAATGGTAGTCATAGCAGTGCATAGTTTAGTTTTGCTGTAGTTTCACAAGATCACTCCCTTTGCCCCACCTCCAGATTCTAGTAACATGAGCCAGAAATAAGTCTGGGGTTTCATGTGGAAAAGTGCAGGGGCTGACTGTTTTCCCTCTGCCATAACTCTCGTCTCCCCTCACACATTCCATTTAACTCACATTGGCAACCTTCGGGCAGGACAACACACTTATAACTGACATAGAATATCTTTTCTTAACAATGACTGTCCCGTTGGAACTTATAGATTCTTCTTGCAGGCATTATCTTGTCTCCCTCTGCTCTCCATTTTTTTTTTCTTGAGCAGACTCACCTTTGACACCCCATGCCTCCCTCCCCCCTTCATTCCAGTCCAGTACTAAATTACTATGTTGTGCTTAGTGACACAAAGAAATGTGAAGCCCTTTCTCATTTAAGTCCACCACTGTTAACAAATTCCCCTTACTTGAGAACAGCAATTAAGATCCAAAGGTCACTTTTTCTTCCTTAATAGAGACAAATGTCAGGATATATGAAGAGAAGAACTTCCAGCACAGATTAACACTTCTGTGTTTTGATCACACAGTCACTTCTTATATGAATCCCTGCATGCGTTCAGTAGCGTTCAGTCCCTTGGGTCTTACCTCATATGCAAAGATTGACACTCAAGGTAAAGCAGCCCTGAAGTGCTGAGTAAGGTTCAGATTTCCTGCCCCCATTCCTTTTGCTCAAGTTTTGTGTGTATATAACCGAGATTTCAGCCCAACCCCCCAACAAGGGTCTAAGAGAGCAGACGGGACTGGGATGTGTCTGACATTTGTTCCCATCACCAAGAGATGCTATGAACACTAGCAATGTTTATGCAATCTTACACTTATGTAAGAGAGTTGTAAACTTATTTCAAGTGGGAGAAAATAACAATCAAACAATACTGTGGTCAACAGATGCAGACTAAGTCTGTGTGTGGATCTGGAGGTCTCTTTAATCAGTCCAAACATCAAACTCAGAGATTCCTTAGGGAAAATATAGGATTTCAGCTTTGGACTGCCCGATGATAAGGTCTTCACCTCCCTGGCCCTCCACCAACCAACGTACTCCTTTCCAGATGTGTGGCTTGAACCACCAGATGCTCAGCACATGCATACCATGCCTTAGGCTTCAATGAGGGGGCTTGCAACTACAGGGACCGTATGTGAGGTAACAATGCATTCTCTCTTTGTTTTTCCATTGAAAACACTCAACAATGAAACAGTTTTAAAGAACTCCCACCCTTATGCATCAACATAAAAAAATGTCCAGTGAGCAAGTACAGAGAGAGCAAGGAAGGAAAAGTAGTTGTGGGTGTGTGGCCAGGAGAAAAATAAAGAACAGGGGAGGAGCAAAGTTGGCAGGGCTGGAAGAGAGAATGTTGCTGTTGGCATTAATTCTGGTTATTGTTCTCATGGCATGCCTTTGCTGAGCCATTAAACACTGAAGTTACTAAACACAAACAAAGACCAGAAGACACAAGGAATAGCATAAAAGTGTGTTCTAACATTACACCTTGTTCGCATGGGAGGTGGCTTGTGTAATACCGCTCCTTCAGCAACAAAAGGGTTAGCAGTTTGTGAAACTGTTATCTGCTTTGACGCTGCTTGTGTGAACCTGGAGTTATTTGCTCAAATTAGATACCTAGGATGGGTGAGTCATGAACATCAGGATTTTTTTTTTTTCTGTTGTGGGAACATTTCCACTATACCACAAAAATATATAAAATGGCCTCCCTGATTCAAAACTACATTGGAGATTGGCTGCACAAAACTGATCCAACCTACTGTGATCTTGAATCACAGTAGGTTGGAAAAAATTACACTTCTGACTCACTCAGGGATGAGATTGCTTCCTTGTGCTTTTTAAAGTGCGCCACAGAAAAGATTGAGCCAGGATCTTAACTTTGGTGTTTGACATACTCAATGTTCAATCTAAAGTTGTGCAACTCACTTAGAACATTGCAAATTCATTACATACGGTGGTCTAAGTGTCCTTTTCATGTACAACTGCCACATTTAGATACAAAAAAGAACCAAAAACAAGTCAGCATTACTGTACATAAATTGCAAGAGATCATCCTTTGCTTCACTCTGCAGTATGGATTTAAGTTTCAATTTTATCAGTTGTAACTTTGAATTGTTCATAAATATAAATTATAAGTACTGTAAGGGATGGTAAAATATGAAACTGTGCACCCCAACTTGAAAGAACAAAAGAAAAATATGAAACACATGCATAAAGTACATGTGTTGAAAACGTGTTTTGGGCTGACTCTGGTAGGGCAAGCATAAACAATATACGAAGCACAAATTTAATGCAGACCCAGTTGTCTGCTCAAATGAAAACCACAGAACTCACCCAGTCATTTTCCCTTTTGGAGGTTTTTCCATGAAGACAATCCACCACCTTTCAGATGGGTCTTTGTCTACCCTCTGCAGGTATAACATGGCACTTCAGTGTCTGCTAATCATTGCAGTTTAAATGAATTACTGCTCTTGGTAGTAATGTCAAAGTTTGGTGAATTGTTCCTGGATAAGTTAAATTTATAAAGCCATAGCAAACAGTATAAATAGGGACAAAATGTCTGGAATATTAAAGTCACAACGTGGCAGGTAACTGTCATTGAAACACTGAAACACCACTGACCTCTTCTGGTTAACCATGTACTACTACAACATGGGTGTGGTCAAAAAGCGTATGCCGTCATACATAAAACATCAGGCACGTTGACCGAGCATACAAATCACAAATTGTCAAGCTACTCAAATTCTTTAAACTGGAGGATGTGGTAGTTAAAATCATGCAGTAAGTTATTTTGTGCAGGAACCACTATCGAAAACATTTCCTGAAAATATATACATTTTTTGTTTTACATACTAGATTAATCCCCGAAGGGCTATTGGTGGCACACTCTAGTCAGTCAAATCACATGCATATAGAGCATGTTAGTATGTACAGGCCCTGAACACACACAAGGGGCCTGTACGCATGCAGTGGGAGGTACAGTATAGTGGTGGGCAGCTCCTGCTTGGTGCACCCAAATAAATCAAGTCAGACAAGACATAAAATCCCAAAGATGGCATTGTGGAAAATGCTTTATTTTGCAGGTCTAAACAAAACAGTTTTGGGTCACTGAGATAAATCGTCTTGTAACACTAGATTTCCTGCAACAAAGTAAGCACATGGTGGCTTGAAGTCCATAGGTTTTAAGTACAGGAAAGCAGAAGCTCAGAGTGCTTTTGATCACTGTCCCGAGTGTCTCTCACTTGAAGACCTTGCCCTGGTTGACTGCTTTACCAACATGCTTGAACTCTCCCTCCCATGAAAAGTACTCCTTTACCATGGTCTTACACTCCTCACTATCTGGATCCAGCTTGCGCCAGTTATATGACTCGTAGTCAATCTGCCAGTCAGGAGACAGCTAGGAGGGGAAAGAAGAAAAACGTTATTGAACTACTCTAAGGATTAACAAACTGACAATGTCCTACCAGAACTGATACAGATGAAAGATCATCCAGTAGGCATTGGGAACATTGCAGAGTGCATTGGGTTGTAAATTTTAAGAACTCTATTGTGCATGTATACCAAATTGTCAAACTGTACATCTTGTTCTCAGATTTGTGCCCATTGCATGAACCAGCCTGTTATTCACTGAAACAGAAACGACTGGGATGAACATGGTCTGAAATTTATCTTCCCCTGTCAGATTAAGACTTCTTGCCACTACTAGACACTGCCTTGCCCAGTGACAGGGGATTGTCCTTTAACTCTCATCATCTCATCATGCCATGTATGGCCTATAATGGAACATTAGCTCAAGGCAATATCACTTATGCCATATTACATATGATCTTAGTATATCACTATATTAGCCAAAGCAGATGCATCTTAATGTCCAAATGACTAGCCACACTTCCCCCTGCAGACACCATGTAACATTGCAGCCAATGTGCCAGCAAGCCATTGGAGAATTGACAATGAACAAGAGAATGCCTTGATGTTAAGAGTCAGTACTTTGCATCATTTCCTTTTATTGTGTTCAACTTTTTAGACCCAATTGAAATGTGTTAACCCGTTAAATACTTACAGGGAAAACCAACTCCTGGCCTCTGAATACCCAGACTCCAGAGATGCTGCTGTCATCGTTGACGCCAAACAACAGGACACTTCCAAAGGCATTTTTTCTGAGTTTATCCAGGCGCTGGAACATACCTGCGAATTTGCAGTATTTGACTTGTCATTTTGAATGCACTTATCGATACAGAAACTCCTCGTTGCTCGTGGTTAATACGTTCCAGGACCACCCACAAAAAACAAAATTCTGGGATATAGAGAGAAACTTATTTTATTATGTATGGTAATTTAAACGTTTATGAACCAGTGACATGCGGTGAGGTTCACGGCAGTGAGGTTTATGGCGCTGAGGCACCGTCGTTAAAATCAGTCAAGTCAAACAAGAGTGGTGTATTTGCCATTAAATTAGCAGCCTGACATTGAAAACAGGTTAAAAGCATTACGAGTGTACCACTCAGTTTGGACATGGTGGGTTATTTCCTTATCTGAAGTTCGAAGTAGATATTTAATCTTGTTTTGATCGACTGGAAGTCCTGTCATAGGTGAGGCTCGACTGCTCGCTGCTGCACCGTGTGTCACTGTCATACTGATATTAAACCACCTTATATCAGTATTACCTTTTCAAAGGACTGAAACTGAAATGATCATTGAAAATGCATTTCAAATATTTTAAGACAAATTACTGAAGTTGCAGGACTCACCTGTGATGAGGTTACAGCTCATGAAAATCTGTGAAAGCTCATCATTGAATCTGTAATCGCAATACCAGATTGAGAACCCCTCACGGTCAAAGTGCTCCCAGAAGTGGGGTATGGCTACTTTCAGTGTGTCCTCATTGGAATACTTTCTCTTGAACTCATCCAGGACAAATGTGCTTCAAGAAAAAAAAGGAAAAAAGGATGGGGGTACAAAGAGGGAAAGAAATAAATGTTTGAAGAGACACATGAAAATCAGGCATGTCAAAATCTGGCTAAAATTGACAAAGAATTCAAGAAATGACATGCATGTAGTTAGGGTAATTCAAAGCATGTTTAAATTTTCACTAAATTATTTTCAGTGGTTTGAGATGTGGACAAACCATACCATAAATGAGGGTAGGTCTGTAACCTGCATGCCCCCTTCAACAGGGGCTTACAAAACACTAGAAAACTTCCGGTGCCTGATTATAATGTACCTTTTGACTAAATATATTGTAGATACTCCATACATCCTCTTCAAATTGTAAATATCAATAATTTCGTCAAATTTCATGGCCCACTTCATGTACATAAAAAGGGTACTGCTTACAGAATTTCAACCCATCACTCACAGGTACGATTCTATACCCATTAGTTACAGGATCAAGGTGGAATCAGTTTGTGCCCACAGCATGAACCAGCCCATTACTCACTAGAAAAGAGATGACTGGGATGAATATGGTCTCAGGTTTCTCTATCCCTGTCAGATTAAGACTTGGTGCCATGACTAGACACTGCCTTGCCCAATGACAGGGGTTACTTTTTCTTAAAACCGCATTTATAAAAAAAGCCCAAAACAAAACTGATTGATACATACCAGTTTTCAGCGATTCATTATGCCATCAAATGCTTTCCATGACTGACCATCAGGCCTACACGCTCCTGGCTACTTACAAGTACAGGAGACGTACCCCAGGTAATGGGCCGAGGCAATAACTTGAATGGCAGTTCCATAATTTATACTCAACGTAGATTCATACCAAAGCAATTACTTGACTCTACCTCTTTGGCAGGTGTGCAAAAGGGTCCTTGGCTTTGGGCTCAGCAGCCAAGGCAGCTTCACACTCATCCAGCTCTTCTTCTGGGGCAGGCTTCTTTTCTTCTTTTTTCTTTTCTTTCTCCTTCTTCTCTGGGGTCTTGGCTGGCTCCTTTGCTCCTCTCTCTCTCTTTGGGGCTTCTTTCTTAGGCTGCATCTCAGCAAATTTCTTGGCTAGAAAAAAAGAACAGAAAACATGGGCTCTGTTAACTTCTTTCAGATTAAAGATTAGATTAAATCCACTTTATTGTCCACATGTGGGGAAATTATCTTTACACTCTTCACACTTTCTTTGTATGTGGTTACATATTTTGGTTACACACATAATTTTTTGAACACAGGACAGGACACAACACACTAGGGGCCTGTAGGCATGCAATTAGTAACAGATCACACAAGAAACAGTAGGGGGAGGCAGAGTGACAGGTCACACACGGAGGTCGCGCCCCAAACCTCTCTGGCTAGGAGTAATAGATGAATTGTGAATATAACATGATTCATGAAGAATTGTCTGTGGAAGTACTTCAGATTATCAAATTATTTTAAAAAATGATCACATTTTTAAATGTGAGCACTTGATGTTTTGAAGGAGTACCTGGTGTTATAATTATGCCATTCAAATTTTACTTCATATTTCAAATTTGTATTTTAAAAAAAAGGATTAATTTAGAGACAAGCTATTAATAAACTTGAAACATAAGTGTGAGCTTTGGAAAGGCCAAACAAGACAACAGCAAATTGTTTTAAGAACTTGTGCCAAACTAGAAGTGACACAAGACCTCTATAATTTCAACCTGACAATTTCAAAATGACATGCTACTGTTCAGCCATGTGCTATTTGACTGGTGATGTCATTCGTGTCTCACCATCAAACTGGGCCATCTTTTCACACAGCTTAACCTCTCCAAGGATAGCTTTAAACTGGGGCTGGTTGATGCAGGTGAGGAACCAGCGGGTCACATTGGGGTAAGGCTGGCGGAAGGAAGGCTCGAGGACCTGCAGGGGACACGGAGGCATTAATAGACAGATAGATAGATACTTTATATACTTTATTAATCCCGGAGGAAATTGTACATATCCACTGCTGAGGCATTACATAACGAATAAACACTGGATAAACACCAGGAGAAAAAGAAACACTGACATCACAGGACATACCACAAGACATACACTACACTAACAGACACATGCAGCATGACTTATATACTAAACTATAACTAAAATATAAACAGTATAAAATTAAAATATAAACAGTATAAAATTAAATTAAAATATAAACAGCATAAAATTAAAATATAAACTATAAAATTAAATTAAATCCATTCAACCGCATGCGGACCTCGCCACCTCCCCCCGCTCCTCCTGAGAGAGTCTATTGTACCCCCTGATGGCACGGGGCACGAAGGAGGACCTCAGCCTCTCTGTGGAGGCGCTATGTGACAGCAGTCTGCCGCTGAAGGTGCTTCTCTGCTGGGAGAAGGTGGTGTGCAGGGGGTGGCTGGTGTTGTTCATGATAGCCTTAATTTTAGACATGGTCCTGCTCTCCAGAACTGTCTCTACTGAGTCCAGGCTCAGCCCGACCAGAGCCCGCTCTATGGTTGAGTCTGTTAAGACGGTCCATATCTCTTTTCCTGGCCCCGCCACCCCAACACACAATGGCGTATGACAGCACACTGGAGACTACGGACTGATAGAACATGAGAAGGAGCTTAGGACAGATGTTGAAGGAGGCCAGCCTCCTCAGGAAGTACATCCTGCTCTGCCCCTTCTTGTACACACAGTCCGATTTGAGTGACCAGTCCAGTCTGCTGTCTAGCTGCAGTCCCAGGTACTTATAATTTCCTACCACCTCCACCTCACTGCCTTCAATTATCACTGGCTGTGGAGAGGGAGGTGCCCGCCAGAAATCCAGCACCATCTGGACCTTCTGGATCCAGCACCATCTGGACAAGCACCATAATGGACTTTTGGATGTAGTCCTTCAATTATCAGGAGGATCAAGTATTACTATAAAAGAGCCGAGTATACTTTTTTTTTTCTGTGACTGATATCAACACCTTGCATGTGTATATCAAACCTGTTTGTAGAGCCAGAGCATGGAACAGGCCACAGTGATGTCAGCAAGGCTGACCCTCTCTCCCACCAGGAAGGTGCGTGTGTTCAGATGTTGGTTCAGCACTGCAAGGGCCTTCTTCACATCCTCCTTTGCCTGCTCTGTAGCCTGGACCAAAACAGTCAAAAGAACATAAGACTACACAATACACTCTACAAGATGGTCAGATACCAGGTCTCAGCTAGAGGGTGCTGCACGGTGGCTGGCTAAAAACATACATCAGAGTTTCACCAAAATTAACAAAAAATTATACTTTCAAGCACTTGACTTTGCCAAAAAAAGAGAGCTATAAACCTGCTTGTTGAAATGCATGATTCCCAGAGTGGGGAAGACCCATGCGCTGGCTGGAGGGATGATCTCTGAGTCAGCAAAGCTCACCCACTGCAGAACCTGGGCTGCAGCTTGGGGAGTGGCACCACGCAGGTCATCATTGCTCACTGTAGTTAAAAAAAAAACTATTTTAAGCAATTTCTTCTCATGCTACCTTCATACATTTGATATTTTGTCTGATAAGAAAAAAATAACACAATATCTAGAAGATGGGCCCCAACATCATGCTTGTGTTAGCTGGGGAAATACTACTGCCACAAAGTTGCAAAATAGTAGTACTAATAACAGGCGTTTCACATATGCTTACACAGTGCAACACGTGCATTTTATGCTGATAACTGAGGTTATGGTTATTAAATTCCCTGAAATAATGTGATTATTTTAGGGCCGTATCGCCCACCTCTAACTTAGACTAAATATTCTTGAAAGAAAATTTCTCCATATTATCCCTTGAAAATGTAAATCTAACCTGTGATTTTATAATGAATGCATTCATTTTCTGAATTAAATAAACCTGTACAGAAATTTTGTTTAATCATTCAGTAGCTTTATATTATTTAAATGTGCCCACAGCATGAACCAGCCTTTTACTCACAACCAGAGATGACTGGGATGAATATGGTCTCAAATTTCTTTTCCCCGATCAGATTAAGACATTGTGCCATGATGGGACACTGCCTTGCCCAATGACAGGGGAATAATTCTTCCTCAAATGGGAAGTGTTAACAAAGAAAGTGTTACTTAATGGCAATTTACGTAGTTTGGGATGACCATTTTAAAATGACGTGCTACATAGACATACACTATTTACACTCAAGCTAAATATTTCAATAATGAGCGTAAACTTACGGTAGTGAGCAATGGCATTACTCTCAAACAGACAGAAGCCGTCATCTCCCTGGTAGGCAGGAACCTGCAATCAATGGCAAAATTCAGAAAACAGCATGTTAAATCATTATTAACATTCAAGTCAAATAGTGTGATATAAAACCCAAGTAATCCCCAAAAGACCAAATAACACTGCATATAAAGCAGTCCCACATAATCTGTTCAACCACTCCCACTAACCTTGCCCAGAGGGAAATTGTTTAGGAAGGCAGGAGTTCGGTTTGTCTGCCCGAAGGTGAAGGCAGGGGGGTTGCTGGCAAGTTTGAGGTTTGCCCCACTATACTGTGCGGCAATCTGGGCCTTAAAGGCACGCCAGTTCTCTGGGTAAGTGTACAGAGTCTGGAAAGAAGGGAGACAATGCAATTGTTTATCAATTATTACCTCCATATATACACTTTTAACATATCAAATTGTGAATTTCCCAGTTTGGCATCAATAAAAGTATATGTGTGTGTGTGTCTTGGTAATACATTTAATGTTATGTGGTGGCTCATTAAAGTGACTCATTCATTTGGCTCTGCAGTGTAGATCTGCATTTTTTTTAGATATATATTGTTATGCCCGGTAAGAAAAAGCATTGTGATAAATACAGAGTGAGCAAGTACTATGCTGGCCCTTGCAATGCTTGATAATTCCGATGTTAGCAAAGATTGATGCCATTTAAATCAGGATGCTCTACCAGTGGGAAATGTAGATTTTGAAGCCTATGTTCTACCATGGATAAATATTCTTGGATAGAAAAGTACGAGTAAAATTTAAGGCATTTCACGTGGCGTTTAGCTTTACTTACTTACATGCTAACTAACCTTAACGTTAGCTGTCACTACTAACAATAACCTTATTGCTGTCAACTGACACGAGTTACCTTTGGGACTACATAAAGTCAATTGAAGTACCGGCATTTTGCAAAAACCATGAAATAAGTTTCCATTTAACTTGGAAATGGTAAAAAGGTAACGTGGCACGATCCCGGAGCCTCACCATGGACAGGCGGAATTCAACGGCTGCTACGTCAGGGTAGCCAGAACTCACTTCAATTCGAGTACTCTATGAATTAAAATCTTCAAAAATGAAATAAAAGACAGCTATCTAAAAGCCCGATCGCATTACTTAGCAACGAAAGTATTCAGTAGAAGTGCAGATGGCCATGATATTCAACGGAACAGCGGGTAAGTCATAGAACGCACTAAAACTGGTGTTCTCTCCATCTTACTTACCCCTGCCGCCATCTTCAGGACGAGAGAAAGGAGGAACGACAGCGTGGTGACGTATTTACAGGGACTCGACGTACGCGCACCCTTTCAACTTGCGCGTTCATGCTTTAATTTTTTACATCCCTCAAAGAGGAACGCTTCACGAATTTGCGTGTAAGTGTCAGTGTTTGTGTGTTCATCCGTCCGTACAGCAAAATATCTTCACAACCGTTGCAGATAGAAAGATGAAACAAAAAGCACATTATTCGGGCATCAAAGGGGATGAAAATGAGATGGTGACCTTGAACTTGAGAAAACTAGGTCAAGGTCAAATTTCAACTTTTGTAATTTTTTTGCACATACCGTGCGCTTTCGTTCTTTGCAGTTAAAGCGTTCCAGGAACCACACGCGGTTAATGAATTCTGCGATAGAGGAACAAACTATCTTATTCACGGTAATTTAAGCGTTTATGACCCTCCCAATACTGATATTAAACCACCTTCTATCTATATTACCTTTTCCCACACTCTTATCGACTGTTTAAAGCATTTTTGTATCTCACGTAAGTCCGAGTATCGCAGAACCGAGCACACTTCCGGATGCTGTTAGCCAATAGAATATACATACAGTATCACATGACTGCCTACCAAAAATCCGCAATGAAGTGGTCGCAAGCTTTGATGCACAAATGTGCGAGGGCACACTATCTCAGGAACTGAATTAGAAAGACAAAAGGCGTTAGGGTTAGGTTACTCAGTGAGGCAAGGGGATGAAAATTAGATCACAACCTTGACCTTGAAAACCTAGGTCAAGATAAAATTTTTACTTTTATAACTTTTTAGGTACACACCTCGGAAACCTGATAAGATATAATCACAAAACAAAAAGCAACATTTTCAGGAAGCCAGAGGCTCAAAAATATGATGTCGCGGGATGTTGCAGTCTCTGACTGCTTTGTTACATTTGAAAGAGATGCCTTGATAAGCAAAGCTGATTTTTAACTATTAAGTTAATTTGCTCACAAAGGGGCACAACCCTATGATAAAATACTTTTAAAAAACAAATTTGAATCAGAAAAACGATACAAATTTATAAGAACAATTTCAAAAAAATATTTTATTACTATAAACAGACAAAACAAAAACTGTCATTTAATCAATAATCATTGGTGTACATTTCATACTATTTCTAACTAAATCAAATCAGCTTTCTAATGGTTTTGATAATTAATGAAGCTTATTAATAAGTAATAAACAATTATTAATTATTAATAATAATAACTAATAAACAGAACAACTAAGCAAAAAACATTATAAAATAATGTAGGTAAGCGGTTTCACTAAATGTCACTATATGGTATACACCGGTACAGATAAAATTTTCATTTCAATACAGGAAAAACAACAATGCTATTATATGTCCCATTGGAAATGTGTGCCATCTTGGGAGAATCAGCTCACAAGACCTGGAAACAAGACGGTACAATGATCGGTCACAAACACAAGGTAATGCATTTTAGTGATTCTAGTCATACACAATTAAAATAAATTTAAAGCTCCACGAAACCCAGAGCAATATATAACCTATGTCATGCATGGCATTATATCAGTTCATGCCCAGCTAACAGATAAACCTAATATAATAATTTTCAATTAATACTCACCAAGATAATCATCCATGAGAGACCCAATGGCAAACTGAAAAAGAAGAAAAGCCCATTTCTTAAATTCATGTTAATTAACATGCAGGGACTACGATGTTTGCAGATGATATTGTGATCTGTAGTGAGAGCAGGGAACAAGTGGAGGAGAAGCTAGAGAGGTGGAGGTTTGTCCTGGAAAGGAGAGGAATGAAGGTTAGCTGCAGTAAGACAGAGTACATGTGTGTGAATGAGAGGGACCCAAGTGGAAGAGTGAGGTTACAGTGAGAAGAGATCAAGAAGGTGGAGGATTTTAAGTACTGAGGGTCAACGGTCCAGAGCAATGGAGAGTGCGGAAAAGAGGTGAAGTAGCATGTATAGGCAGGATGGAACGGGTGGAGAAAAGTGTCAGGTGTGATGTGTGATAGATGAGTTTCAGCAAAAATGAAAGGAAAGGTGTACAAAGCTGTTGTGAGACCAGCGATGTTGTTTGGTCTAGAGACAGTGTCACTGTGGAAAAGACAGGAGACAGAGCTGGAGGTAGCAGAGATGAAGATGCTGAGGTTCTCTCTGGGAGTGATCAGGATGGATAGGATCAGGAATGAGTACATCAGAGAGACAGCACATGTTAGAGGTTTTGGAGATAAAGTCAGACAGGCCAGACTGAGATGGTTTGGACATGTCCAGAGATAGTGAATATATTGGTAGAAGGATGCTGAGTTTTGAACTGCCAGGCAAGAGGCATAGAGGAAGACCAAAGAGGAGGTTTATGGATGTAATGAAAGAGGACATGAAAGTAGTTGGTGTGAGAGAAGAGGATGCAGAAGACAGGGTTAGATGGAGGCAATTGATTCGCTGTGGTGACCCCTGAAGGGAAAACCCGAAAGGAAAAGAAGATGATGATTAATTATCATGCACAACCTAAAAACTGGTATAACGTCTGATCTGATCAACCGATCCACTGTTGGTACACTGGTGGCTTTCATAGTAAACCAGTAATCCAAATTGCTTCACTATGGTTGGCTTCCCAAAGTTATCAAAATGTTTTATTAGGTTTAATTACAGACACCTCGTTTGGTATAACACCCCTGTTGATAGAGAGGATTGATCAAATCCTATCTCAAAGTGTCTCTGGCCATTCTGCGCTGTAGAGCCAAACCTAGTGTCTTATTAATATAATAACCACATTTCTTCTTTTAGCTAATCAATCTAAATCAAAAATCAATCAGAAAATACTTCTAGTTCTTTTTTTAAAATAAATATATTTTAGGCATTTTTAGACTTTAATACACGACAATGGATATTGCCATTTGTAATCAGCACATTTAGGCATTGCTATAGGGATACAAAAGTATATTATAAGAACCATATGATTCACAATGGCATAAACAAATGATTTGCTTTTGTATTAACTAACAGAAAAACATTTCAGCAGAAATTTAGTCAACGTATTATTTATAGTGGATAAACTTAAATCACTGACATGATCACCATGGAACTGGCTTGAAGTACTGTATCTAATCCAGTTTCTGCATCTCATGTAGAATATTTATTATTCACAGTTTGTGTTCTTTAATATGTTAAGGTAAGCCTTGATGATTACTGTCCAAAGTAACAAAAAATAAACTTACAATGTCATTCTTGTCCACTCTTGTTCCCACAATCTTTAGTCGGATTTCATCATCTTGTTGGATGACAATGTCCTTGGGAAAAAAAGGGGAGAAAACTCCATTAAATGAAGACTCAGCAACAGCAATGTGATAGAAGCAGAATTGTTATAAGCAGAATCTAACTACTTTATACGCAGAATTTGTAACTTATATTTCTTATTACTATCATGTTATCTTATTGTTCCTATAAAGTGCAATCAAACAGGCCTAACAACGGCCTCTTTAAGACGATTCCCTCTCTAGAACTATATTCCCCTACAGTCCAAGTTTACTCAAGATCAATATATAAGTAGATTTTCCTGTACAATATATCCGCTCATCCAACACGACAACAACCAGCATGGCCAGAGACCACAAGCAAATAATTACAGTATTTTACTGAAGATATCAATCACACAGAAGGAGGGAGTAGTTTGAAGACTACATTTATCAGTTGTTGCAAAACAACATTCCCCACTTGGGCTGTGCACTGGAGCAAATCTTCAAAAAACTGCAAAGTTCAACAGTTTGCTCAGGAGTTTCAATACACATCATAAGTATGGTGTTAACTTGCTGTGGAGAGAGTGCAGTCATCAATAACATAGACTAGGTCCAAGAGATATCTGTAAAGCCGAATCATTTTACGAATGGTTTCAGTGAAAAAAAATGTTTGGTGAAATGCATTAAGCAAACAAGGAATATGATGCACATACAGTGCATATAATTTACCTCGTAAGATATTTATCTGTATTTGAGTATTTTATTTTTTATAGCATGGTGCAATACATTACTTTGTTCAAATTTGAAATTGTTAATCCCGTTCCTTTTACCTACATACATATTATTAGACATACATTTTTTACACTTCATTGAAGTGCACCTATCCATCCATCCATCCATCCATCCATCCATCCATCTTCTTTCGCTTATCCGGGGTCGGGTCGTGGGTGCAGCAGCTTATGCAGGGAAGCCCAGACTTCCCTCTCCCTAGCCACTTCGTCCAGCTCCTCTGGGAGAATTCCAAGGCGTTCCCAGACCAGCCGGGAGACACAGTCTCTCCAGCGTGTCCTGGGTCGTCCCCGGGGCCTCCTCCCGGTAGGACATGCCCGGAACACCTCACCAGGGAGACGTCCAGGAGGCATCCTAACCAGATGCCCGAGCCACCTCATCTGGCTCCTCTCGATGCAGAGGAGCAGCGGCTCGACTCTGAGTCCCTCCCAGATGACCGAACTTCTCACCCAATCTGTAAGGGAGAGCCCGGACACCCTGCGGAGGAAACTCATTTTGGCCGCTTGTATCCGGGATCTCGTTCTTTCGGTCACGATCCATAGCTTGTGACCATAGGTGAGGGCAGGAACGTAGATCGACCAGTAAATCGAGAGCTTTGCCTTTTGGCTCAGCTCCTTCTTCACCACGACGGACCAATACAGAGTCCGCATCACTGCAGACGCTGCACCGATCCGCCTGTCGATCTCCCGTTCCATCGTACCCTCACTCGTGAACGAGATTTGAACTCCTTGAACTCCTCCACTTGGGGCAGGATCTCACCCCCAACCCGGTGAGGGCACTCCACCCTTTTCCGACTGAGGACCATGGTCTCAGTCTCAAGTCCACAAAACACATGTAGACTGGTTGGGCGAACTGCCATGCCCCCTGAAGGACCCTGCGGAGAGTGTAGAGCTGGTCCACTGTTCCACAGCCAGGACGAAAACCACATTGCTCCTCCTGAATCCGAGATTTGACTTCCCGACAGACCCTCCTCTCCAGAACCCCTGAATAGGGGTTCTGGAGATGTCTCAGCCTCCCTGGCAAGGGATTTTTCTTTGTGTATTTAAGAAGGGGGACCCTCCGGTCCCCCTTCTTAAAAAGGGGGACCACCATCCCAGTCTGCCAATCCAGAGGTCCTGTCCCCGATGTCCACGCGATGTTGCAGAGGTGTGTCAACCAGGACAGCCCCACAACATCCAGAGCCTTTAAGAACTCCGGGCGGATCTCATCCACCCCCGGGGCTCTGCCACTGAGGAGCTTTTTAATCACCTCAGTGACTTCAACCCCAGAGATAGGAGAGCCCGTCTCAGAGAACCCAGACTCTGCTTCCTCATGGGAAGGCATCTCGGAGAATTGAGGAGGTCTTTGAAGTATTCTCCCCACCGAGTCACAACGTCCCGAGTTGAGGTCAGCAGCGCCCCATCCCCACTATACACAGTGTTGATGGTACACTGCTTCCCCCTCCTGAGACGTCTGATAGTGGAACAGAATTTCCTCGAAGCTGTCTGGAAGTCGTCCTCCAATGCCTCACTGAACTCCTCCCATGCCCGAGTTTTTGCCTCAGCAACCACGAAAGCTGCATTCCACTTGGCCAGCCGGTACTCATCAGCTGCCTCAGGAGTCCCATAGGCCAAAAAGGCCCGATAGGACTCCTTCTTCAGCTTGACGGCATCCCTTACTGCTGGTGTCCACCAACGGGTTCAGGGGTTGCCGCCACTACAGTCACCGACCACCTTACGGCCACAGCTGCAGTCGGCTGCCTCGACAATGGAGGCGCGGAACATGGTCCACTCAGACTCAATGTCCCCCGCCTCCCCCGGGACGTGGATGAAGTTCTGCCGGAGGTGGGAGTTGAAACTCCTTCTGACAGGGGATTCCGCCAGGCGTTCCCAGCAGACCCTCACAATACGTTTGGGTCTGCCAGGTCGGACCGGCATCTTCCCCCACCATCGGAGCCAACACACCACCAGGTGGTGATCGGTTGACAGCTCTGCCCCTCTCTTCACCCGAGTGTCCACGACCACAAAGTCGAACATCAAACTCCGGCCTAGGGTGTCCTGGTGCCAAGTGCACGTATGGACACCCTTATGTCTAAACATGGTGTTCATTATGGACAGTCCGTGATGAACTCAGGTTCTGATCGGGGGGGCCGTTCCTCCCAATCACGCCCTTTCAGGTCCCACTGTCATTGCCCACGTGAGCATTGAAGTCCCCCAGCAGAACGATGGAGTCCCCAGTGGGAGCGCTCTCCAGCACCCCCTCCAAGGACCCCAAAAAGGGTGGGTACTCTGAACTGCTGTTTGGTGCATAAGCACAAACAACAGTCAGGACCCGTCCCCCCGCCCGAAGGCGGAGAGAGGCTACCCTCTCGTCCACCGGGGTGAACCCCAATGTACAGGCGCCAAGCCAGGGGGCTATAAGTATACCCACACCTGCTCGGCGTCTCTCACCATGGGCAACTCCAGAGTGGAAGAGAGTCCAACCCCTCCCGAGAGGACTGGTACCAGAGCCCAAGCTGTGTGTGGAGGGGAGCCCGACTATATGTAGTCGGAACTTCTCGACCTCACACACCAGCTCGGGCTCCTTCCCTGCCAGAGAGGTGACATTCCACATCCCAAGAGCCAGCTTCTGTAGCCGGGGATCGGATCGCCAAGGTCCCCGCCTTCGGCCACCGCCCAGCTCACAATGCACCCGACTCCTATGGCCCCTCCCACAGGTGGTGAGCCCATGGGAAGCACCTATTAAAGTGTATAAATAAATCGACAAATAATAATTAACAATTCTTACCTCGTCAACTGTCTTATAGCAAGGAGGATTAGAGTTAGGGTCAAACTCCATTTCTGAGGGGATGGACTGAAAAAACAAAGTTTCTCATAAAGTGAAAGTGATTTAAATTGAAGTGTCTTTAAGGCAACCGGTTAAGTCATGTTAATCTTACTCACATGGCGAGAAATGAAGCAAGACATTGGACCAATTTCTGTGAACAATCCAACCTTCAATACACAAAGAAAAATGCAATTGTGATGCACAAATAAAATTTTAGGTTATGCAACAATGCAGATTTAATTAGACACAGGCATGAATCAATTAAATTACAGAAATATCTTCTACAAACGTTTCCATTACAATTTATAGAATCTATATTACAAAGCATTTGGTTTTAATTTCTAAAAACATGATTAAGTGGAAAACATCAAAATATACCAGCTTGAATTTTGATTCAACTTGCAATGCGAGCCAGCAATTGACTGTCAAGAAGACCCATTGAATCATTCAGAAAACTAAAAGGAGATATGATAATGGCCACGTAGGGGAAAAATATGTCACATATCTTCATCTTATCTCTCACCTTATTAACCTGAGTGACCACAGCATCCACCACTTCACCTTTAAATGGGCGAAATACAATGGCCTTGTATTTGACTGGATAGAGGACAAACCCTCTGCCTGGTTGGATTACACCTGCCCCAATGTTGTCAATGGTGGTGACTGCAATGACAAAGCCATACCTGAGGGGAAACATAATTAGACACATCACATGATTAACAAACATCTTAACTGAAAATATTTTTAAATTGTTATAACTTTTAAAAAAAAGTGCCCCGGTCCATTACTGTTTATATATAGCATGTTGAAACTCAATTTTAGCTTTGCTTCCCCATAAACAGTAAAACTCAAAATAAAACACGTTTTAAAAATCATTCCACATAAAACAATTCAAGTTCTTAAAAAGCACTTACAGTGATCAGGCAAATAATTACAGAATAGCTGTCACTTATTATTTTATTCGTACTTCATCTCCTGTGGGAGATGAGCACCAATTTGTTCATTTTTGTTTCCTACACTGAAACTGTGTGCATTCAGCTTGTAGTTTAGCAACATCTGATCCAAATCAGTCAGTCAGTCAGTATCTTAACCCGCTTAATCCGCTGATAAGGGTCGCGGGGGAGCCGGTGCCTATCCCAGCAGTCTCAGGGCGTGAGGCGGGGGACACTCCGGGCACGACGCCAGTGTACCGCGGAGCCACAGAGACAAACAACCACTCACACACACATTCACTCCTACGGTCAATTTGGGACCGGCCAATCAACCTAAAGCGCATGCTTTTGGAGGTGGGAGGAAGCCGGAGAACCCGGAGACCCACGCAGACACGGGGAGAGCATGCGAACTCCGCACAGAGCGGGACTCGAACCCGGGTCCGCCGTGTTGTGAGGCGACAGCGCTACCCACCCTTGATCCAAATCAATATTTGTAAAATGTCACTTGAATCACTGCATGGTTTAGCTTTCCATTCAAACTAAGCCCTTGCAATATTTTATTGTGACACTGAGGAGAAAAGCTAGCCCTAACCCTTACTCTAACATTCACTCACTTGCCAGTACAGGTACCCTCCACTTCTGTGAACAGCTTTTGCTTCACCGTGTTGAGAAGGTTAGGACCAAAGTACCTTGGGTGTAGTAATATTTCGTGATCCAAAGAAATCTGTGAAAAAGAAGAACGCGTGTATGTTTCATTGTATGTCAACGGTAAAGTCGTTATTTAAACATTTAAGTTATTATTAAGATGAACTGCCGGTGTTGCTTAGTGAGCAGATGAGTATCTGACGGAGAAAACATTGTTATGTTTCTGTATAGGTATAATTACATTGCGAGGGGAGTTTGAAACGCTTTCCCCAATTTGAGTTCCCCCTACGATGCTAACCGAGCTGCAGACATGCTAAGCACACACTGAGAAATATCCATCTATTAGCATGCTAACAAGAATAATACACAAACTTACATGGTAAAACATGTCTGTTATAACGTTAAATCCAAGTTAGCAACTCTAATTGTAATTCTAATAAAATATGGCACCACGTTTCTTCAAGGCTTTATTCATCAAAGAAAATATTTCGCTCGTTTACAGTGAAATCACTTCCGGGGTAGCAGACATGGGATATTTCACCCGATTTTTGTCTCTCAGGCTTAGTGACATTAGGACGCACATCACTGTGGTAATTGTTATCTATAGTTCTACTTTCTTAAGAGATTTACTTAAGTGTTCCATTCAATTAATGAATGTGTTGGCATAAAACGCATATCAATGCCATAATTTAAATAAATATCAAAAGCACACACAACCTAATTCCGGTTTCGAAGAAAACTACAGATCGCGACACTGTGCCCTGATTGGTTCAGCTGAGTTACGACAGCGTTCACCACACCGAGTATTTTCAGAGACGAGACCGTTGTTGATGGTGGCACTCAAAGAAGTAGAAGTAATTCAACACATATTGGCTTCAATTCTGTCGGAGTTTCACCGTTTCTTCTGGAATACTTTACAATTTACTAACATGAATAAGCTGATCTTGAAGTTGCTTCGCACGCGTGTGATAACTGAGCTCGTGAGTTTGTGCTTGTCTTAAATCTTGTTTAGTATGAATACGAACAAAATATCGTGTGCTGCTGTTTACATAAATAACATTATCTTGAACAGTTTGAATTGATCAATAATCGACTTTCCCCTAGAAGTATTGAACAAAATGAAACTGTTTTAGCAGTCTCTAATCCAGCGTGTAGACAAAGCCATAGCATATGGAAACGTTTGGGGAGTAGGTTTATCCTAATTTTGATCAACGTGTTTTGCAAAGACCAAAAGTTATCTCGGTCTTAATCCAGATCATTGAAAAAGGATCCGTCCAAACATGCCAAACCACTTCCATGAACTTCGGCCCTTGATGACAAACCTTAACTTGCTGCTGTTTGAATGCTCAGTCGACTGTATTCTGAGGTCATTTCATTTATACTGTGCCACTTGATATCCACAAAGTGCTAGAGGGGAAATGAAGTTCTATTTGTGTAATGATAAAATTCTGAACATTTTGAACTCGTAAAATAATGATATAAACAAGCCAAGTTGAAGGTCTCTTTCAAATGACTTAAAAAGTTAAACTTAAATTGAGGGGAAAAGAAAAGAGAAGAACAAATACCGTAAGCCGTCATCCCTATTTCACCTTTGGGCTATCAGATCGTGTAGCAGAGCCTGACCAGCATTTAAAAAAAATAAAGTCATGCCCTTGGTTTACAGCTATTGGAGCAGTTTTGGTTAGACGTTATCTGTCTTGGAAATCAGGAATTTAGGGTTTAATAATTTTGAGATTGAAGTTGTCAAAGTATACAAAATAGTATTCTACATTGATTGTGGGGGATAATGTGAGCTCTGTTGTATTAAGACATCAGAAATGTTCTTGCATGGTGTGGCTATTTTAAACTGCTGTAGAATACAATAAGTAGTATACAATATTTCCCTTTGGGGATCAGACAAGTATACAAAAAAAAGTCCCATTGATCCTCATATGCATTGGGAGCTCAATAATTTCTATTTCATAACAATCTCTCCTGTTGTCCCTCAGACGCCTCTCCAGTCATGTTACATGTTGAGATGGAAGGCTACATCTGCTGGATCCAGGCATTTCTCCACCCCTTCATCAGCAGACAAAATAAGTCGCTATCCAGTTCCTGACAAGAAAGACCTTCCTTATGATATAGTGGAGCTTATGGAGGAAGTTGAGTTAAAGGTAAAAAGAGAGAAACTATTTAACCATGCTTGTCTTGTCTTGTCTCTGGGCTTATTGTGCCACTTGCTAAACCTCCTTGTATCCTTCCATACAGGGAGGTTTTTTGCCCAACGTCTTCAAAACCCTTGCTCATAGACCGGCAGAATTCAGAGCCTTCTTTTCTTACTACAATGAACTCATGAACAAAGAGACAGGTGAGTGTTTGGTCTATAGTTCAATGTTAAACCTCCTGATAATTATGCCTGTCATGAGAGCTATTTCTGCATCGCAGAGACAAAACCCTAAATAACAAGGAAATAGTTTCCAAGCTATCTTTAGGTGTAACTTTAAAGTAGCTGTTGACAAGAGGTCTATTGAGTGTGCACAATGTATACATTCCATTTTGTATCACAGATTTTTAGACGAAAATGTCATGAACAAGGGTGTAACACACACTATGGTATTGTCATATCTAAGTCTTTGACCCAGGCTATCAGGCCATTAAGTTAGGAGTTTCACACTGGCAGATACAAATGTAGAGTATATTCGATAAATATAGATAGATATGCAATTTTCTCTGGGATTAATAAACTGTCTCTGTCTGCCTCTCTGTCTGTCTGTAATACAGTATTTGGATTTTTTTTGGATGCAATACTTTAAATCCATTGGAATTGCTTTGAATCCTTGTTCTCAGCTAGATATTGGTGGCAGCATAAGGTTGCCTCTCATTTACTTTACTTGGATCCACTAAACATTGCTGCATAGTGCAGCATTTTAACTTTCCAGTTCATGACTATAATTAAATTTGAATTCTTTTTATACATTGTAGTGAAACATCATGTGTTGAACTTGGGGACTGTTATGTTGATATGCCAGTTACTTTTTTCTTTGGTGCAATGAAATAAGGTACTGTATAAAAGCATGGACAGATGATGAAATAAAAAATCACATGACCTTTTCCACCCTTCTGAGAGAAATAATAAAGATCAGCTGACACACATCCACCACTAACAAAGATAAGGTGCAGTTTTTCAGTGTTTATAGTCTTTGTAAACTTTTGTTGTTGCTTTGTTTTGCCAGTTTGTTGACTTTAGCTGCAGGGAGTTAAGGACAGGTTGCATATGAGCAGGCAGGTATAATATTGATTAAATCTGTTCTAACAAATGGTCAAACAGTGGCAGGTAGTGTGGCAGACATTTTTGTAAATATTACCTGGTAGAAACACAAAAGACATCATTGAGGACAACATGAAGACCAACACACTGTTTTGGAAATTAACCCAGGAAGCCTTTAGGGTTTTGGTGGAAATATGGACAGATCGCCACATTATGATGTTTCACATATTTTTGAAAACAAGAAAAGGCCTTAATGAGAATACATTAAGACACAACATGAAGCAAAAGCTTATATGGGCATCACCCAAACCACTTCAGCTTGTATACAGTAAAACTTAATACTAAAAAAAAGTCAAATAGAACGGATCATCTCCGTTGTTGCACCAAATCCTCAAACTTATCATTTTGTACTTTTGTGAATGTGTGTTTTTCAATTTGACATTAATTTAGTGTCTGATGTCTCCCAGGCAATTTATCCAAGGCAGAACGTGAGCTGATCGTAGTTGCCACCAGTGTCCAAAACAAGTGTCTTTACTGTGTGGTATCCCACAGTGCATTGCACCGCATTTACTCCAAGAATCCCACTCTTTGTGATCAGGTAAAATCTTTGATTTCAATACATGCCTCTGATCTTCTTACGATATGACGCAATACCTGAAGTCATAACATTACTGAAGTTACTTATTTCAATGAGAAATCTCATCACTGCCAGCCAAATGTTAACTAACAGCAATTATTTCAGAAAGTGGCCATATTGTTCCTTGGTCCTTTAGCTATTTTTGCCACATGAACATATAAGGAATTCTAATTTATAAATAATAGAAATATGTTTTACCATGTTTTAGTGAATAAACAATGAATTCTTTACTTGTACCCAGGTGGCTGTTAACTATGAGAATGCAGAGCTGTCACCTCGGGAGCGTGCCATGCTGGATTTTGCAGTTGCTGTGTCTCGCAGTGAGACTATAACAGAACAGCATTTCCAGGCCCTAGAAGATGCAGGCTTTGACCGTGAGGATGCCTGGGACATTGCTGCCATTGCTGCCTTCTTTGCAATGTCTAACCGGCTTGCCCATCTCACCGACATGAGGCCAAACTTGGAATTTTATAATATGGGGCGGGTACCGAGGGAAAAGAGCAAAGAGGACGCAATAAAGGAATAATGAGAGGTCTAAGGTCGTATGTGACACTACAGCTTTTCTAATCTAATGTGAAATTTGTGTAATATCAGATCTGTAAACTGATAATAATCAGTGTAAGCAGTTGCCTGTTTACACTAGAATTAGTCATTATATCCTGAAATCATTGGGTTGAGTGCTGGAAATTGTCACAACTTCACACTATTAATTTTATGTTGTTTTGTTTATTGCTTGGAAACTCAAGATTGATGGGAAGAAGTTAGTTTCAGTCATCCATTACATTATACCTCTTGCAAAATGTCATAGCTGACCATTAACTTCCATAAATAGTCTGTTATTTTCTTGTGAATCAATTGGAATTAATTTATATCATGTAAGCTTTGTTTCTCAAGGAAAAAGAATATTACCTGAGCATTTCCTCTATTTTCTCAACAAAAGTTTTTATAAAAATATTTCAAATGTGACACATTTTTCTTTTTCCATAAAAAGAAATATTTTGGTATATCTGTAATCATTTCCAGCAGCCCCATCAGGTTTGGTAGGAAAGAAAAAATAAAATCTCATATATCATTGTGAAATTCTGCATGTCACCACTGGATGGCGGAACAGACACCCAAATGTGGTTGACTCATTTACGTTACTGGACAAGATGATAAAGCTAGAAATTTATTGGTCATATGAGCTGCACGTTAAAGAGATGTTAGCCAGCTCAATTTAAAAGAGAGCTGCCTTTCTACCGAATTCATACGGGTTATTCATAATGACATATTGGCAGTGTTCTTTTCCATGGACATGTGATGATTCACTGTTTCTTATGTGAAGCTCCCAAAGGTTGCTCTTCTGGCAACCAACTTTGTCCAGAAGTATGTCTCTTTTCTCTTGTCATTTTGCTCTCCTAAATCTAAGTGATACCAGTGAAACATGACTTTAGGCATCACCAGATTTACTGATGTGTGAGTGATGAGTTACTAACACCGGGTTGCAGTGGAATCATGCTAATTGGGTTATTGATGTATAATTGAATATTTGAAAGATAATCACACTATTTGCATATATAAATCCCAAACATATTTTGAGTGATGATCAGAAAATCCAAACAAAGTGAATATTTATTTCTGTATTTTACTTGAACTGTTATGTGACTCTTCAGGTATTCAGTCTTGTGGCAGAGCTTGAGACACATTGTGACATCACGAGGAAACAAATCCCTTGACATTAGTGAAGGTCATTTCCTCCCAGGGCCTCTCCTCACCTGCCCTCACTGCCCTGATGAAGTGTTTCAGTAACTGCTAGTGCTCGTTTGTTTTTTTTCTTTCCCGGAATATCTTATTACTTTATGTGATTCCTTTCAGATAAGAGCTGTCACATACACCCAGCCAGGTCAGTAAGTACATAAGAAAATAAAAAAACAGACTCTTAATGATTCACAGACTCAGCGCAGGGAATCAAAAGATTAACACAGAGGGGTAAACAGCTATGTTAACAGAAGATGCACATTATTGGGTTTATTATTATAATGAAACTTTACAGTTTCCAAAAATTGTTTTTTGAATAAAACACTGGTAGTGAATTGTTTAAAAATTACTCCTTAAATGTAGACACTGAAAGAAAAGAAACATGGACACACCATTTTTTTATGTGTTATTGTGTATAATTGTGTATTACAGTAGTTGTATTATGATTTGTTTCTCCATATTTGTTTTAAATTGTTTTAGTTTCACTCTTGATTTTTTTCCTTTTGGTTATTTAATGTTACTGGATTTCCATCAACATTTTGGCTGAGTGATTTGCTTCCATGTGTACCATGCATAACATTGTGACATTAGTGATCAAACCTAAATGATTGAAACAACCTATATTTTCTCCGCATAAATTTCTCATTAAAAGAAGTTTAAATCTTAATTTCAGCGTGAATTTTGTACAACAGCAGAAGCAATATTTCTATTTAGTCATGTCTAAAGTCTTCTCCAATCACAGAAGGCTTATTGCTTTGGTCTATATTAACACACCATGGTTCAGAGATTGTTTAAGAGCAAATGGTTTTTTTTAAGAAATGTTCAGCTGCAGTCACAGCACTTCTCTTGAGCTCTTTCTGTACCAATAAGGAAGTAGATTTTGTTTCTTATCAAGATCCTTTAAAGAAATATCAGGTTCTGCAAGCTTGCAACGTGTGTATCAGCAGTCAGAATGCATGTCATTGAATTATTAGCTGTGTGTGCTGAGACTGAAACAGACTGCTTGAATTTTGTGTCTTCATGAAGTTGGGGTAGATCTTCTTGGAATATCCTAGAACATTTGGATTCCAGCAGTAATTCCCACATGTTTACAACAAATGTCACCCTTGATGCCCTGTTCACATCTGAATCTTTCTTTGCAGACGCTCTAGCAACATTGTGATTTATGATCTGAGCTGATACACTGAAATCATTTCGATTTGCATGTCTCTTGTAGTGATGCTAGCATTGCTCTCTACCTGGATGTGCAACTTGAGATGCTGTCCTCTCAGGTCAGGTCTTTTTGTTTATAATCAATTCTCCTTTATAACAGTCCTTATAAACATGCTTCTGCATGTTTATAAGGACTGCATATGGTTGTTAATCAAGTTGTTATACTGTAATTTACTTTCCTTTGTACTTAATACATATTTTTGTCAGAAAGTTTCAAAGGCCTGTTGCTCAAGATACATCAGTCCAAAACTTTTCAGATGAAGTAGCATTGAAACATAAACTTTGATTTTGTCAAGATTTTGCCAGAAAAAAATGAATGATTTGAGTTTAAAAAAAATTCCACACATTCAATTTGAGTTCAGTTTGAGTAGTATCCGTAGCACCAACATGCCACACATAAAAAGGAGAAGCCACTTTGTCACCAAGCTATTTATAAGCCTTACCTATTACGCTTGAATGGACAGAATTACAAGGCTGATTTACAGCATGTGGTTTCTGCTATTACTCATGTCAGTACAGAATATGACCATTTCTGGCATTTTCAGAACAGACATCTTCGTTGGTCGTGATTGTTCAAGGTTAACAGCCTCAAGGAAGGCTTTCACCTATTTCTTACCGTGGTCTGTGGGTCCATTGATGGACTTGTCAATAACAGTTTACAGCAGTTGCAAATAATAAGGGGAATCTGGGGGTGGTTTATCACTGTGTCTTTGTATCCCTGAGGCAGATAAAGCAAGGAATGATGCTCACATGTCAGCCTGAAAAGAAAAAGAGAGATAAATTGAAGAGAGCATTGTTACTATGGTTCATGTTAAAAGAAGAATGGTGTGAATGACTGCAGTAGACATAATAATGCAATTACTCTACAAGGGGGCTAGCAGTACTTTTGAGATTTGAACATTCCTCTGGATTACAAATACATACGTTTATTCTAAGAGGGACTTTGCATACAAATTGCACTATTTCACTTAATCCAGTGACCCAGGAATCACGTATTTGTACAGACTCATTCTACGGTGAATTAAGTTACAACACAATAAAGCCCTTATCCAGAGTGACAGGGATGTAGAATAAAAATGAAAACCCCACCTGATACTGCCACATGAGTGAGTTAAACAGGAATTACAAATAAATGACAAATGGGCATCAGTTTTGGAGGTTTGTAAAACCTCCAAAATAAACAGTTACCTGATAATGATTTTTGTTTTCAATCATATTTAGCTGTAGGTAAAGATCAAGATATTATTTCTGCTGTTTATAAATGGTATGTTATGAATCCAGGTACAACATGTTGGCTCAACTTAATGCATGAATGATGTTGTCACCACTATAAATGTCCACAACTGTAACCATCTCATAAGATGTGATTAGACAATGTCTTATGTGCCAAGTACAGCAAGTTAAACAAGTGTTTTCCCTGTAAAAAAAAAAGTCATCAGTAGACAATTCTGTATAATACCACAGTCTTGTAATCAATATAAACATACTAGCTGCTGTAAATGTGTCTTATACTGGATGGATCTCAAACACACCTACTGGATTGTGCTAACTGGGTTAGCCATTGAAAGACAATCTGTTGATGCTGCAGCACTTATTCTTTAGCTCAAGGGGTATCTGCTGTTGCAGCAACACTCATCCATCAGCCCAGAACTGTTCAACAGATGCTCAGTCCAGAAAGATTCTACGGTAAACAAAAAGTGCAAACACAACTGATGTTAAGGCTCGCAGCTATCAAGCTAGGATATGATCCAATGTAGGAACTGTTGCTGACTGATTCTATATTTGGGTGTCTGCCCTTTGAATGAGATTTATTTACACACAGGAGGATGCTCTCATACGCGTTACTCACAGAAAAGAATGCAACCAGACATGAGAGCTAAATTCAAAACAAGCAGGCACATATGGGAAATCAGCAACCAAGCAGACAAGGAGATCATTATCTTCTCTCTTAAGAATGTATGTGAGCATGATTGTGCACAGGCCTGAATACGCACATACTGTTAATACGTGCACCCATCTGCTTGTTTGTGTGTGTGAGCATTTGCAGATGAGGTCAGTTGTATTCATTGCATTCATTTGGTCTGATGTAATTTCACAAAGAACATAGCACCTACAGCACATATCCTGGGAGACTAATCCCAAGGGATTCTGCATCATAAATGTAATATACAGTCAGTCAGACAGCTGCATCACAGAGAGGTAGAGCAGCACAAAGGCATCAGGGTGTTAAAAGTAGATGCAGGAATATGACATAACACTTCGCATTTCAATGTAAAATTAATGTTATATTAAAAACACTATTAAATAAAACCTACTCTGGGTCTCACTGTGAAACGGTGATTGTGCATAAGGGATTAAAACATTGAGGGTGTGGAGCAATTTTAGAATTGCTACAAGGCTGAAATGATGGTTGCTGTAATATCTGTGTTAAACTAATCAATGTTAATACATTTATACATGAGGCACCAAAATACAATGTAACCAATAAAATAAATTTTGAGATTGGTGCATGCATTTATGATTTTCATGCTCTGCAGCTGATAAATAGTGTGTGCATATTTGAGATTAAAGTGAAGAACATCTGTGAAGTTCCTTTTTATGAGCATGATTTGACCTGATTTTAAAACGTGTTCGGATTTTTCGATTTATGCAGTCTGAACTGGGGCAGATGTACAACTAATGGTCTGCACCTTCTAGTCAAGCGTTAAAGGTCAGTGACATCTTTTGATACTTTTCATCCTGGCACACTGAAGCAAATACAGATATGATGCATCTCAACATGAGTGAAACACTGTTATGAACCCCCCACTCAATCAGTTCATGAAGTGTCTCAGATTAGACTGTTCCAGACTGGTAATCCAAATGCACATTCACTCAGATTACCTCCTGCCTGTGGATTATGGGTCATACATCAACTCACTTTTATTGCTGATAGAGATCCATGCTTTTTTCCTTTTGTGATTATTCTAAAGAGTTTATTTAACAATCAAAAAGCAGTTCTGTCCTCTGAAAGCAGCCATCAAACGTGGATGGGAGTTTATCCTTTCACCTGAGAACACCAGCACTAATAAATTCAATATCAAGCGAATTATTATTTTTTTAATCACTGCGATATGGTTATGTTTTCCATCATTCAAAGGTTACATTCCGTTTTTTTTGCTTGTTGTTGTTTTTGTTTCTTCCATGGTGTACGATTGAACCTAGGCTGGAATGCTCATAATTACTGTTTCAGACGTCTGCTCTCTGCAGTTGTCCTTGAAATTTGGCAAGATCGTCAGCTGGCAGACTTAGCTCTACATATTTGCAAGCGATGTGCTTGTGTTTGTGTGTGCCATGAATATTAACACGATTTGAGGTATTTAATTGCATCACATTCCTTTAGGGAGCTTTTGACGTATCACATATAAAGCTTCTGTTTTTGTTGCCTGCAGACAGACCAGAGTGAACAGTTGTCCAGACCTGTATCTCAACAGAGGAGTCAGGGTTGTGCTTTTCAAAGAACAATCACGAGCAAAGTGTATAGAGACACGACTGATGGATAGGATTGTCTGTCCATCCATCTACGCCGTTCTCTAATTTGGAGATGTGTCACATTAACATTCTAGTTATTTCATTATCATGTTACAGAACTGTTTAAGCAACGCTTTAATTAATTTCTGAATGTGTGTGTGTGTGTGTGTGTGTGTGTGTGTGTGTGTGTGTGTGTGTGTGTGTGTGTGTGTGTGTGTGTGTGTGTGTGTGTGTGTGCGTGTGTGTAGGTGTGTGTGTATGTGTGTGTGTGTGTGTGTGTGTGTGTGTGTGTGCGTGCGTGAGTGCGGGTGTGTGTTTGTGTGTGTGTGTATATCTATCTATCTATCTATCTATCTATCTATCTATCTATCTATCTATCTATCTATCTATCTATCTATCTATCTATCTATCTATCTATCTATCTATCTATCTATCTTCCCTCCCTTCATCTATATCTATTGCTTTCACTGTCACTACCCCTTTACTAACCAATTCATAATGCTCGCCTCCAAACATACATTTAAGTCTCCCACTGCAGTATTGTAAACAGATCTACAATTTATTATATTTGTGCAGAGACAAGACATTAGCTGAACCTCTACCCGACATCTACTGGGTTAGATGCTGGTTGATCCAGATAAAATATTCATTTTCAATTCTTTTAATGACAAAAGTCAGCCATAGTGCGGTAAAGACTCTTCCTTGACCTAAAATTTTACCCTACACAAAATAAGAAATTTCACAGAAACACTAACAAACAAACACACAAACCAACAAACAAAAGAGACACACAATACAGTATGTGATCACATCAACCTCTTCATAGATAGTGTTTGAAAGAATTCTACATTAATGTGTGGAAGGAAAATATCATTTGTCTCCCCTGTAAAATTCAGTTGTGTTGTTGACACATCGGACAACCCATTCTCTGTATTTCATGGCAATTGCTGAAAAAATGAAAGTTCCTTTTTTACGACTGTATTTAAGTGAAAGTTTGGTCAATGTTTCAGTTGGAGAGGTTTGTCTGGGGACTGTGAATGTCTGGACAAATTTCTCTGCCAATGATGAGTAATTGCAGATTAGACCAAAGTCATAGACTGACACACCATCCACTGGTGGAACAACATAGACATTCATTGTGTGAGCAAATAGAGAAAAACACAGTAGAATAACAATAGAAACAGCTCAAACCAACGCACTTTTGTTGAAGCATCACATGTGAAGGTGCGAGATTGTTTGCTGGGCAGCTGACAGGATAAGGAGTGAAGAGACATTAATCTGGTTTGACAACAGCAAGCAGTCGGGTTATTTCTGAACTCCACTTTCCAAAGGATTGTGTGTGTGTGTGTGTGTGTGTGTGTTTGTGTGTGTGTGCGTGCGTGCATGCGTGCGTGCGTGTGTGTGTGTGTATTAATTGAGAGGAAAATGGGAAAACATGAAGAGGAAGCAGGAGAGAAGGAAATGACCCTGAGGTGATTTTGAGTATCTCTGTCGTGGAACTGATGCGTTTTTGCGTTTTTGTTGAGGAAGTAATAGCGTAACCACAAACTAAACATCATGTTCGCCCAGATTTCATTTGCCACACAAAAAAGCATGAGGAAAGCTTCATTTTCCTTCCAACTAATAATGCTGGGTCAGCAGTTCAGCAGACTGAGGACATTGCCATAAAGCGGGTAATAAGAACTGAGGCTCAAACCATAACTTTTTCATGGATTTCATTACTTTCCTGCTTTTTCCTCACTTTGCCCTTCAGCTTCTTTGACCAGCTTATGGCTTGAATTTCAAAACATTTCCCATACTGTAATCACCTGTAGTACATGCATTACCAAGCACTACAGACGTGATTTTAATCCGATTCCTGGACAGAAAATTAAAGCCTTTTTTTTTATTATTGTAGTTCATAACTTTTTTCAGTCACTGTGAAATACACATCAGCTGCACACTGAGCTCAGCAGTCTGAGTGTTTGGCACTTCCTGATTATGCAATCTGGTCTCATTCAGGTCCCCGCCGTGCACAGTTTGCGCAAACGTGGTTATGTTGATGGTGATCATAAGGTTGTGTGTGGTAGGTGGTGGGATCTGCAATGCTGAAACTGTATACGCCAGACATCTTGTCACCCAATCCTGTACTTTGTCAAGTTGTCAATAGTTCGACTCTAAACCATCAAATTCCCAACATCACCCCCTCCTGTTGTTGGCCTTACATAAACCAACAAAAAATAGAAAAGTACTTGTTCATATGTTGTCATCTCAGAAGATTCTTCTCTGCAGAGGTTTGGCAGACTATTTCTAACTCCAGTCTGGCAGCTGAGGCGTTCTCCCTCACAGGGGGGTTTGTATTTATAGTAGGTGGTGTTGATGAGACTGGGTAACATGCATCATCTTTTCTAATGGATTGTTTTCTACTATAAGTGGAAAAAAGGTCAAACATTCCTCAGGTAATGGAGACTTTGGAAAACGCTGGAAAAAAGTGTGCTTGCATATATTTGCAGTGGCATAAATGAAGTCTTCTAGGGCTGTATCCTGACATTATACCTATGTCACAGTCTACCATCTCACCCTCAGCTGCTTTAGAATTTTGCATTTACCTGCTCACTCATCTGCTGTTGAGCTTATCCACAGTCATTACCAGATTGTTCTTTGTCCTTGATTCAAAAGTTTTCAGCACTCATCTTCACATCGATCTGTTGTTCCTGTAGTTCATTGTTAACCTTTTTCACTCTGGATCATAGAATAAAATTGCAACAGATTTTTTCCTTCCTTGCAACAAATGTTTTCCTTCCTTGTCACATGGTAGTAGTAATCCTTAATTTTGAGAGTAATGGCATTCCACTGCCTTCATGCTGGAGTGTTTTCCTTTAAATATTTCCAAAATACTTTTCTTGAATATTGAAACACAATATGCATTTGCAGCCATCTGTACAACTATTGCTGGAGTAGTTCTAAAAAATTGTTGACATCCTGCCTTTTAAAGCTCATGTGGTAAGTGAATCCAGCTCCTTTCTTTATTTATTTAAAAAAAAAACATTCACATTTGTGTATGTTTCTTCTTTACTATAGTTCTGGACAGCAGTTCAGTCTCCAAAAACTATGAATAACAGCAGCCAGTTACAGTGACTGCTCCCCACTGAGTATAGTTTCATAGGAATTCTCGGTACAGATTAGAAGTCTCCAACCTTTATTTCATTTATTTATTTGAACAGGAAAAAGAAAAGGAAGACATTCATTAATTTCATTTCTGCAGTCGGTGAAAGAATGCACATAATAATCTTTGCTCCATCAGTATCTAGGTTCTGACCTAGTATGATTATGTACACACACACAAACACATATGGATTGCCAGAGTTTATACTTCATCATGACTTTAAAATCTTTAGCATTATAATCCTATAATCTAGACCAAGGGTCACCAAATGGCGGACCGCGGTCCGCATCCGGACCGCGTGATGGTTCTGTCCGGACACGTGACCACTCCATGATAAATTCACGGGAGTAGATTTTCTTGGCGCATTTTTACTGGCAGTTCAAGGCTACAGACGGCGGGCGCTGCTCCTTCAGTTAATACGGTAATAGCACCACTCAGTTCAGCCAATCAGATCGTTTGTCTGCCCTGCGCTGTCAGCGCACCAGGAAGTGAGACAGCTCACTACCGCTGTGAGTTTACCGCTACAGCGGAGCACAGAGGAAGGGAGATAGCATAGCTCCAAACAAAGGGAGGTTGATGAGGAAAACCGCTGGTTAACAATGAGTGGACGAAATTTATGTTTATTCCTCCGTCAGGCAGTTCAAAACCATTTTACCTCATATGGTCTGAACACGTAGCATGAATTAAAAGTGGTAACATGAAGCACCACTATGAAACAAAGCACAGATCTTTTGCGCAGAATTATCTCCTGAAGTCTGAGCTGAGGGCAAAATGACCGAGAAAAATGCAAACGAATGTTCACTAGAGAGGCATGGTGGAGTTTGGGGCAACATAAAAAATCTTTTATTAATGGGACAGTTGTGAATAAGTGCTTAAAAGCTGTTGTTGATGTTTGGGGGAAAACAGACAGATGAGATGTGTGGAAAAACTCCCAATGTCAGCTTCAACAGCAAACAGAAAATCAGAAATGTTAACATCTTGGTGGAGCTATTCAGAGAGCACCATGCATATCTGTGGCCACTGATGACTTGTAGTTTTTGTGTGTGTCAGGTTCCTTCACAAAGATAAGGAGCTCTTTGCTGAGTGTAACACCGCTACGAAACACACACAAGGGGAGAGGACATTGTTAGGTTTTTGGACTTTTATCGCGAAGTCCACCTAGAGCAGTTGTGCGTGTTCAAAACCGGAAGGAGAAACAAGAAACAAATAGTCTCATTTAACGAATGTATTTGCCCTGATACAATAATTTTAGCAGATCTGGGTTCACCGTCCCTAACATAGAATCTAATGCGGTCTGAACCGTGACAAGGGGCAGGAACAACACATTCCGGAGAAACAAAGAATTTATAGTGGATGTAACAAGACACCGTCTTAAGGACGGACCGTTATACAGCAATTCTTATTCATTGTAGCATTCTCCAGTTGGACAATCCATAGGAACTTCTGATCTCAGGTCAGTTGGCCAGCCCACACGGTGTCATCTTCTAATTGGTTGGCTCTCTGTCTAATCTGCATCTTCAAACAAAGAACCGATCAGGTTACACAGCTGGCGTCCACGACAAGCGGGGAACGCCCATCACAGTATGTTTGGTTACGTCATTATAAAGTAAAGCATAACATTGAAATAAAGTGAACATAAAACCTGTGAATATATTTAATTATATCTTCCTTCAACATACAGTACATGCAGCAATAAAAGATGCTATTCAAGTCCAGTTGTCTCTTTCACCAACATTACCGAGACACAGGCAAAAGGTTACTTGTGTACAAGTAAATTACTGGCAGACTACATGCCCATTTCTCTCATGAAGAAAGTTCTGCTTGCATTTTTACCTTGAAAGAGCCAGTTTTTATTCATGCTTTCTGAACATGTTAATGTTTTTTTACTTGAAGTGTAGGCCTTCAGTTCTTTAGGCTTGGATGTCTTTAATTTACGAGAAAAAGCATTATTCAGCTCTTTTTGCACTTTATTTTTTAATTCTGAGGTTTGTGTGTTCTTCAGTCTAACACAGCGGTTCTTAACCTTGTTGGAGGCACCGAACCCTGCCAGTTTCATATGCTCACTCACCGAACCCTTCTTTAGTAAAAAAAAAATTGTGTTTTTTTTTTTAAGACATAAGTATACGTTTTACTGGTGTATCTAATGAATTGTGCATTAATGCCACCTTTTTCAAAGAACAAAACCAAGACAGTACATGAACTCACATGAAATGACCTACCTGCAAATCAGTGTGACTTCTGCTGTTGTTGTTGAGAGACCAGTTCAGATATGCGTGCTTTCACCTTGGCAAGTGCTACTGTTATGTCATTTTCACAGCAAAGTCTGTTTCTTTTGTTTTCCACAGCTTAAGGAAGTGTTCCTTTATTTTTGCCAGTGTGAGACTAGAGTTGCTCAACTTGACATTGCAAATCATGCAGAACGCTGACTCCCATCACGTTCCGTTATACAGTACATGTAAATTCACGTTGCACATATTTGTCCGAAGACTTTCTTTTTTTGCTCAACATAGTTACTATGAATTGAAATATTAAGAAAGCCATCAGATGACGTACCATCATGACAGGCATAAATCGACTACTGAGTGTGCAAAATCCCCTGTAGCACAGATGTGTCGTGTGTTTTGTCTTGACCTCCGTCTCTGCCGAACCCCTGAGACCGACTCACCGAACTCCTTGGGTTCGATTGAACCCAGGTTAAGAACCACTGATCTAACATAAAGGCTTTCAATTTATTTGCCTGGTTCTACTTTTATGGTTGGTGAGGTAAAAGAGCTAGCTGTGCACTCACTTAAACATATCCTGCATTGAAAATTGATAATAAATGATCATGTGGATATAATGGCCGGGTATAGGACACAAACTGGACTTGGGTTGGGACCTTTCACAAAGAGGAACTTTTTATAACTGGACCTCTGTGACTTTTAATTGAATACCCCTGATCTAGACTGTCAGATGGAATTCTCTGTTTCTTCTGAGTTATGTAATATTCTCAGGCATGGCCTGGTTGCAGTTCTTACATCCCATCTCCCCCAATATATTTACCCATTCAGTTGGATCCCAGGTTCATTTTGCAATTGAATTTGGATTCTTTGAAGAAACTTTGCATCTATGTTCACCTGATCAATCCAAATCATGGCTATTACATAGGATCATGCAGTTAAATACTTGATAAATTTATGAGTGTGTTCTGATGGATCCCCATTGAAAAAACTTTGTTCACATTATTGCATTTGCAACCATGAGCAGCAGCACTTTCATCTACTGCCGTCATGGACTGGTTCACTTAGTTTTATTCCCAGGCTCTTTTAATAAATGATTAGAGTACTGACACAGTGCAGAGGGCACAACTCAGCACTTAAGTGTCCTTGTTTGTGCATGTACACACACACACACACACACACACACACACACACACACACACACACACACACACACACACACACACACACACACACACACACACACGAACGCACACATACAGACACACACACGTCTGTTGATGTCAGTCGTCTTCTGTTACTCAAAATGTTGAATTTATAATTTTTTCAAGATGAATCCCACCATTTGTAATGTTACGTTTCCTTCTCATCATAATTCTGTTTCAGGTATTTGTATGTTTCCCTGAGCTAGTAGACGTGAATATGGATTTATTTATGATACTGTCAAAATAATGGATGTTTAAATTTTGCTGCCAGTAGTTTAGGGTAGGAGTTGGACACTGAGTTCAGAAAATTACCCAATGACATATCCATGTCTGGAGATTTTTCAAATAAAAGTTGTGAATTATCTATTTTTTGTTTAACATCAAAAATAAGAAGTTGAGAATAACTTCTTTGGCCACAAGAAAAACACACATTTCCTGGACCACAGCAGGAAAACATGTCCTACTTTTTTTAAAATCCTTTTTTGGCACATTGCAGCTCAGATTTCTACTTGACTTCCTATTTCAATCCATTGTTTACTTCCCTCCTGTATCTGTGACCAGCCTTCTTTTAACTACCCTCCAAGAAAAACAGAGTTTGCTGAAACAAAGGATACTTTCACATTATACTTGTCTTATCCTTACCAGATTCTTGGGCAGATTTTTCCACAGTCCTTTCATCAAGGTTTGCCAAAGTCACCCTCATTCCCAACATAACGACAGAGTAAATACATCACTGGAAGTGAAGATGGACATTTAAGGATCTATCACCAGACAATTTAATGCCTCATCAGTGATCCAAGAATCAGTGAGATCACAATAGCTAACGTTCAATTTGAAGAGCAGAGATTTTCTTAAGACAGGACAAAATGGATAATACAAATATTTATTCACTGACTGAAATCATAAATAGGTGGAGTAGTATTCCACAGTATCATCAATGACATAAAAAGAAAGAAATGTAGATGCCTGTCAATGAATATGAAGAAATAGTAGTAGTCTGAGAACATGTGTCTGCAGGTAGAAAGTCAGTGTAAATAGGACTTCCTCAAAATACACATATATAATACGAAAGACCTAATGTCTCTCTGTGTGTAAAAGTCTTCAGCCAAAGGAATGTGTGTATGTGTCAGGAAGTGGAAATGATGACCAGGATGGAAAGTGAGGTGAACAACTCCATGTAAAGTGATCTCATACACAATATTAATTCAAAAAAATCTCTTAATGAAAAAATCTTTCTACTAAAACATGCTGTCTCATTACCTCATTAAAGGAAGTAATGTTCAGTTCAACATGCAGTATCTGACCATGCCTGGAAAAGACACCTGTGCATTTGACATTGCTGCCTGGTCAACATCAGTACAAACCCGTCAGCACTAAGCATTATCATGTAATTACATTGCAGATTCTATTGTCTAAGATTAAACAATAACCAAGACAAAAATGGTCCAAAACAAACATTCCCACTTTCTTTAGATTTGTGCCAAAGCAATCAAAGTATGTCCAACACTCTGTTGACCTAAACAAATGGAAAAATGACCAAATTCACAGTGAAACATCTCAATTTCAACCAACCAAACACCATTATATAGTCTTAAATCAAAAAAATTCTCTCACTTTCAAAGTTCAGATGATTATCAGTTAGTATATGAGGTCATACCTGGGGATGTTTGTACATGCATGGCCGATGTGGACTGGGGTACTGAATGTGTTACTGTACAATTATTGAAGCCAGTTTCCAAATGAGTGCAGAATAAGGCCGATATTTACACACACACACACACACATGCACACACACGCACACACACACACACACACACACACACACACACACACACACAACCTTTGAAGATCAAGACAATATGAATTTCTTAATAAATGTAAAAATATCTATACAATGCTCTCTATACTTGTCCCAAGAAACCAAACCCTTTGCCTCTTGTCTCACCAGTGTGCCCCAAATTATTTACCCCGTGTTTAACGTTATGATATACAGTAATCCCTCACTTATTCGCGCTTCACTATATCGCAGATTTTTAGTGGGTAGTCACGTGATACCAGATGCGCATTTTATTGGCTGACAGCATCCGGAAGTGCTCTTTGTTCTGAGACTCACGGAACGCAGCGCATTTCCGTGTTTAAAGGAACACTTTTCTTTAATACAAAAGTGCTTTAAATAGTCTATAAGAGTGTGGGAAAAGGTGATACAGATATAAGGTGGTTTAATATCAGTATGGGCAGGGTTCATGAACGTTAAAAATTACTGTAAATAATACAATAAATAGTTTGTCGCTATATCGCGGAATATATTTTTTTGCGGGTGGTCCTGGAACGCATTAACCGCAAGTAACGAGGAATTACTGTAGACCACTAATTATCAGTGATTGTTTTGTTCCCAGCTTGATTCAGTTGATTACATGATTGAGAAATTTCGGAGGGTCCATATATTTACTTTCGATTCTGGATATATACATTTATTAAGTCTATGCTCCATCTCTTTTCCAGTGGGCAGCCCTAACCGAAGGTTGGGGACCATGTAATGCAAGGTGTTTCCTTTCCTCAATCAACTTTCTTCCCAAATCTCTCTCTTGCTGTTGTAACTGGTTATGTGAAGTCTTTTGATACAGCCTCTATGAAGTTTGGAGCTGACATAAGGATGGTGAACGTGCAAATGATAGAAAAAAGAGAGAACGCAACCAGGCACAGCCGGTCCACCACTGCTGCTGCAAACTTCCATTCACTGCAGATGGCCTCTGCCTCATCTTGGTCTCGGAATCGCTGGGCTATGTACGTCACCTCCTCCAAAATGTGCTGAATCTCTGGTGGGGGCATGCTGATGCCCATAGCCCCTGCAGCTCCCATGCCAAGGCCTCCAACACTGCCAACTCCTCCAGGTAACTCAGCTTCATCACTTGGGGAGCCGTGGGCACGTCCACCCAGTGCTACCCCGGAGTCGCTTGAAGTCGGACAGTGTGAGCTCTCTATGGGGTGGTAGTTGCCAAAGTAGAGGTTCATTGAACCATTGGAGGTGCCCGTGGGACAAGGTGGGCAAGAAGTCTGAGAGAGGGGTACACTGAGGCTTGGCACAGTGCCCATCTCTATGGAGCTTGTGCTGGAGTTGTGTTGGGAGGTGTGACGGTATTTGTAACCTGGCCGCTTGCGCCCTTCGCCTGGTTGTTTCATTCGAAGAAACCAGGCACACCAGTTCAGCAGAACCACACGAATCTGAAAAAAAAGAAGAATTTCACCGAAATGTACTCACAGTAACACATTCACATAAACAATTTTAAGCTAAGTGATAAATATGACAGCATTAACTTGCTGCTTAAAGCCTAAATGTCATATTTTAAACATTAATATTGCTGCACAACTATTAATTCTATGGCTATACTTGATTAAAGGCAACCTTGATGCTTTGACTCAGTGGTGACTCAGGTAACAATGTAATAACCGTCCAGTTACCGGCCCATTTACAAATTGACAGCTGTCAGGCTGTCTAATGCTACAGCCAAATACCATGAAAATGCAGTTCTGAAAACTTTATGCCTTATCCGATCATAGTTAATCAGCACTGCCATGCTTTCCAGTGTTTCTTCAGCTATGTCTGTTCTTTTTTTTGTGCAAGGTATTTTTATTAAATTTCCAAGTTATGAGAAGAGTTTGTACAATAATGTAAATCAGAGAAAGGAGAAAGAAAAAAAAAATTCCCACCCACCCAACCGCCCCTTCCCCTTCCCTTCACATAACAGGCTCACAAATTCACGATAATAGCACAACTCATGTGCAAGATAGAGGTGAACCTATCACACAAATATACAGATACACATACAACAACAGCAAAAACAAAACCAAAAAACAAAAAAAAAAAAACAACACAAAAAACAAAACAAAACAATGACAACAGTAACGAAAAATAAATAAAAACCAAAAGATGAATTTAAGCAGACTACATTGGTGGGTTGTTACATAACAGCCACAGGATGGTATATAGCAAAATCTGGAAAACAGTGGCCCTTAGTTGAGGGGTTAACATTGCTCAATAATTAATATAGGTATATTTCCTGCACATTCTAGGCATATAGAATTAAAAAAAGAAAATTCAGATTATGGGAGAGTTTGTAAATCTGTAAAATATTGTATAAAAGAACACTGCTTAAAAAATCTACTCGTGTCCCCACGTAGCGTAAATTAAATTTTTTCTAATTTAAAAAAAAACATAATGTATTTTAACCAAATAGATACAAGGAGGGGTTGTGGTGATTTCCAATTAAATAAAATTCTACGCCTAGCCAGTACAGTGATAAAAGCCACAACATTTGCCTGGATGTTCCTAAGGACGTGTATGGGTGAAATACCAAATATAGCTGTAGTTGGGCATGGTTCCAGAGTGATGACTAAAATTTCTGAAAGGATTTTAAAGATGGAATTCCAGTAATGATCAAGTTTTGGACAAGATACAGATATGGGTCAAGTGGCAGGGTGTACCTCTGCATCTAACACAGACGTCCTCAGTGTCAGGATATATTTAAGATAGCCTTGAACTTGACAGATGTAATCCATGAACAATTTTAAATTGCATCAAACTCAAACAAGCACATGATGAAGAGTTACGTATTGTGTTGATGGCTCTCTCCCAGAAGTCTTCCTTGAATTCCACACCCAACTCCTGCTCCCAGGCGATAGCGCTTTTAGAGCACTTCTCTGGATTAAATGATAGAAGACCCCGATAAATTTGGGAGACAAGTGACTTCTGGTTTGGTCGGAAATTAAAGAGGTTCTCCCAAGGCTCCTTAGAGGGTTGGGTGGGGAAGCCATGAAACGTTTTGAAAGCACAGTTCCTACATTGTAAATATCTGAATAAGTGTATCTTAGGCAATTTATGTGAAGCAGACAGTTCTGTAAAACTACCAAAGACTCCACCTATGTATAAGTCATTAAAAGTCTGTACACCGTTTCTCTCCCACAACTGGAATGCAACGTCTTGAAAAGAGGGTGGAAAAAGATGATTATGGGTTACTGGCATAAGCGTTGAGGGAGTGACTAACTTAAAATGATGCCTGAATTGGAACCAGATTTTCAAAGAATTACAGACAATTTAGTTGTTTGTGTAACGGGAGGGAGATGTCGGAAGTGATGAGAATAGGAGAGCCGGGAGAGACGATGACACACACAACCTCAACTCAAGTTGGCACCACAGGGGTTGGGGGTTATGTATCCAAAACAGTAATTTACTAATATTTTCTGCCCAGTAATAATACATAAAATTTGGCAGAGACAGTCCTCCACTAAGTGAACACTGCTGTAGGAGGGACTTCCTGATCCTAGGGGGCATTCCACTCCATATAAAAGAAATGATGGCTTGATCAATGGATTTAAAGTATGATTTTGGCAAAAACAGAGGAATGCATTGAAAAAGATATAGAAATTTTGGTAGAATGTTCATCTTAACTGCATTAATTTTACCAAGCATTGACAGGGGAAGATTATACCATTTCTGAAAGGCAGACTTTATCTAATTGAGTAGAGGGGTAAAATTAGCATCTAATAAAGCAGGCAATGTACAAGTAACAGTTACTCCCAAGTATTTGATGCTATACGTATTCAGTTGGAACGGTAGATCAGACTGAGAGAGCAGAAGAGCCTTTTAGTTAATGGGGAGACATTCACTCTTTTGTAGATAAAGTTTGTACCCGGAAAAGGAACCAAAGTTTTGTAATAATGACAGAATGTTAGGTAATTGAGAAAGAGGGTCAGTCATGTACAAAAGCAAGTCATCTGCATACAATGCAAGTCTGTGTTCAAAACCCCTGCGAGTTATCCCCAAAAATGAGGGTGAATTCCTAATAGCTATAGCGAGGGGTTCTATAGCAATGGCAAAAAGCAAGGGGGAGAGTGGGCAACCCTGACGAGTGCCATGAGATACACTGAAATATTCAGACTTACTGTTGGTGTTGACAGAGGCGAGGGGTGAAGTGTATAGGAGGCATATCCAAGATATTAATATGTTCCCAAAGCCAAACATTTTCAGAACAGTGAAAAGGTATTCCCACTCAACTCTGTCAAAAGCCGTTTCAGCATCCAAGGAGATTATAACTTCAGGGGTTTCAGTCGTGTTTTGGAGTAGATAGTATTCAACAGTGTTCTGATATTGAAAAAGGAATGTCTGCCTTTTATGAAACCAGTCTGCTCTTGAGATATGATATATGGAAGAACCTTTTCGATGCGTGTAGCTAGCAGCTTAGCTAAAATCTTAATATCGGTATTGAGAAGACTGATAGGCCTATAAGAGCTACAAAGATTAGGGTCTTTCCCTTCTTTTAACAGAAGAGATATTGGCGCTTGTCTTAGTGTGTGGGGGAGTGAACCTTGCTTCATTGATTCCTCGAATACAGAAAGAAGCAATGAAGCTAAATGGATATAAAATTTCTCATAAAATTCAGGGGGAAAACCATCTGGACCAGGGGTTTTGCTTGATTGCATAGACATAATGCAGCATACAACCTCATCCAATTTTATAGGTGCTTCAAGTTGGACAGAGAGAATAGGGTCTATATTGGGGATATCCAAGTTATTAAGAAATTGCATCATATTATCAGAGTTGGGTGGGAACTCAGAGGAATAAAGAGAAGAGTAGTACGATTTAAAAATATTGTTTATCTCAACAGGATCAGTTGTTAATATACTGGACGGTCTTTTTATCTGTGGAATAGTGCGCCCTGCTGCATGACGCTTTAGTTGATGAGCTAGAAGGCGACTGGCTTTGTCACCATATTCATAGTAAGAACCATGAGATTTTAGCAGTAACCTTTCTGCTGCCCCTGTTGACAGGAGGTCAAACTCTGTCTGAAGGTTAAGGCGTTGTTTATAAAGCTTAGGCGATGGGTGCAGTGCATACTGACGATCGATATTGACAATGGCATTGGAAAGGTCTAGCTGCTTAGTTTTCCTAATTTTATTTTGGTAAGAAACATATGATATGATAACACCTCTGAGGTAAGCTTTGAGGGTGTCCCATAGTATAGAGTAAGATATGTCAGGAGTTTTAATTTATTTTGAGAAAAGTATCAATCTAGAATCTAGTTCACAGAAAGAGGGCTCGGATAAAAGTAAGGAGTTGAGTCTCCATAGAGGTCGGTCTCTATGATGGGAATTCAAATTAATATTGAAGAACAAGGGTGCATGATCAGAAATTACAATAGGTAGGTAATTTGTGTTTGAAACTTTTGGGAGTAGAGAGCCATCAACAAAGAAGTAGTCTATACGAGAAAATGTGTGATGAACGTGGGAAAAAAAGGAATTCCCTTGCTGGAGGGTTGTTACATCTCCAAGGATCAATATATTTATGCTGCAACATAAATTCACAAAACGTCTTGGACATAGCTGAGGGAACTATGGTTCGAGAGCTGGATCGGTCCAGCACAGGGTTGACAACACAGTTCAGGTCTCCACCAAATATTAATAAATGAGTGTCCAAGTTTGGAATCTGCATTAAAAGACTCTTAGCAAATTCCACATTATCATAATTAAGGGCATATATATTCACCAAAATAATAGGCATATGGTTAATAGAGCACACCACAATTAAATACTGTATCTGCCATTCTTATCAGCTATAACCTTAATACGAGAAAAGTGTACATTTTTGTTGATTAAGATGGCAACTCCTCTGGCCCTGGAATCAAAATTAGAATGAAAATAAAGGTGAGCCCAAGGGGGTTTTACTCTAAGTTGGTCCTTAACACTCAGGTGTTAAACTCCAACACGTGTGTGCGTGCTGGCCTACAGTATAAGCTATGTATAAAGCTACAATGCACGTAAGTTGGTCTCATATTCTCTTTCCTATTATCTGTCAGCATAAATAAAGTCAATTTATGCTAGGCTAAGTAGGGAGTTGTGCTTTGTTTCATATTGTGTGTGCGTGCGCACGTGTTAAGAGTCAATTGTTTGTTCGGCGTCACAGTGACAACGCACACAGGTCTGTCCTCCTTATCCGAAATCAGAACATTGGTGTCCTGAAATTAGTGTCTCTCTTCCTTGTGCATCCATTCAGCCTACAGCTTCAAAGGACGTGGCGTGCCAAACTGACCCAGTGGACACCCATACTGTTGGTACACAGCTGTCCTTCAGAACTCTTCATTCCCACTATAGAAGGTATGTACAAGTCATATTCCATACAATATGTTTTAATAAAATTGGTGAGACTAATTATCTAAATATTGTTGTCTACAGGTGTTAGTGAGTGCACAAGTGTTGATAGTAGTTCAGTAAAAAATAATAGTGTTGTGTATTACAATATTCCAGCAAGACAGTAAGTGAAGTGAAGAGTTTAATATAAAATTTCTTGAGACAGATTCATCTACAGTATGTCATATGTTAATATTTTGCCTCCTTATTTAGTTACGTTTGGTGTACCCCTCTACAAGATCCACTTTCCGAAGGCTTTTGAAGGGACAACGCAGAGTCAAACCTCACAAGACAGAGCCAACATTCTGTTAGTGTTGCAATATTTTAATATTTCAAACAAACATGTTTTGAAATTCTGTTGGTAATTGCTCACGACAAAACACAGTAAAACGTAATCATACAAATAAATAAAGTAGTAGCAAGTACAAGGATGTATTTTGAACAGATTTTTTCTAAACAAAGAAATGAATCAAACAATATCAATAACAGTAAAGATATATCTTTGTTTTACTGAACAGGTTTTGTAGCTGACATGTTGGACCTCATATTTGACAAAGTCTTGGTGGACCCCATGCCATACACAAATGAGATTTTGGCCATTCCTGTCCCAGAGAATCTGTCTGCCCAGTATGAGCGTCCAGACAAGGAGGAGGTCATTGCCAGCTACATGACCAGGTTCAACCGAAACTCAGTCTAAATCCAGGGTTGTGGCCCTAGTCTTCAGGAAACTCTCGGCGTATGCGAAGGACCTCACAGGCTGGAATGACAACCCGGATTCTGCGTCCTAAGTAGCCCCAGCACCAGCCAACAAAGGTGCGATAGGCCAGATGTCTGCACCGTCTACAGAAAAAGGACACAAAATTATTTATTTCACAATGTTTTCAATCCAGAGTATTACAACTGTTGTTGATTTCCTGATAGGATGGCCCTGTGTTCTCATTATTGTTATTGGATGTATTGTTTTATGTGAACAAATGCTTGTATATGTTAACAGAAATGGATTGTGAATACCAAAAAATGTTCAACATAACTTTTATAAGACAAAAATCAAGGTGTCGCAAATACAATATATTAGACTTTATTAGACTTGAAGCAAAATAAGACATAACTGTAGTTTTTATTCTGTGACATTTTTCAAAGAACAACTTACCGATGTATTCGTCTCAGACGAAGGGCCATACTCAGCCCTCAGTACGTGACCGGCCATTTGTAGGGTGTACACGTTTAGGCACACAGGCTGGAACCCAGGATGTTGAGTCATGCACGGAACCTCATCAACCTCCTGCAGACGGCTCCTAACCTACAGTGAAAAACATGGTAAAGGTCATTTGAATTTATAATTGTAAAAGTAGCCAAATAGACATAACTTTGTGGTTTAGCTCTGAGCATGCTACTTGTGGTATCTCCAAACAGCAGATGTTTTCTGCTTCTGTTGGCATCCGTTCAGTGTCCACAGGAACACTTACAATAAACAGAAGGTGAAGACATCTCAAAATAGAGTAGATAAAGGCATCACTGCAATATGGCTACATCAATTCTCCATTAACCGGTGTGATGGTGGCAAGTGTTAGCTCAGTGTGTCTTGTCACAGGACTGCCTCAAATATTTAGCAGCTTAGTAACGGGTTAAATCAATGTGATATAAAAATAAAGTAACTTAGCCGTGAGCAGAAGCTAGCATTAGCCACATGGTAATAACTATCAGAACCACCATCCGACTCTACTGTCACTTATAGAAGTACAGGAACATTTTAGCAGTCAACACGTCCTTATATATACAAAATACATAATAAGACAGATATGACATTATTACTGTGCGATAAGAGGCGGGAGTAGAAAAAAAAGTAGCTACCGGACGATGCTCCGGTCCTGTCATAACATAGGTTACAAAACAAAACACAACACAGAACCAACTAAGTAATGTTCACACGTACTAACCATTCAGAAACATCCTGCTGCAGCCGCACAGTCGGTGTTTCTTCTGGAGCCCCCGCTTCTGGGTCCGACTCAGGGTCATAAGTGTACGGCGACACGATGGGGCCTCCAAACATCATAATGATAACAAATGTAATGCCGGTCAGTGTTTCCCCGTTAGCCTAACGCTCTCCTTCAGAGGGGCGTGACCCAGGTGAAGGAGGCGTTGACCTGCGGAGCTCATTAACATACTACAGCCGGAGGCCTGAAACGAAGCGTTTTGTGAGAAGCTCAGATGAGCGATTTTGAAAAGCTGATATTTAGGACCACAGATCACTTTAGCTCAAAATATTTGGAATACAGTCAAGTTGAACAACTGGCAGCTGAATGACATTGAGTTAAAAATACATAATATGGGACCTTTAAATTACACACTCACCCATTTGGGCATTTTGCCTCCCTGAGGGTCATGATGATGGAACTGCAGGACGATAACTGTCACCACCACAGACATTCCCACAATCATCATGGTGCTGGCAAAGTACTGGGCTGCAGAGTAAACAAACAGCATTTTAATTCTTTCAGTTTTTGAATTTTATTAATTTATGTTTATCTTTTCAATCCCATGTGAACTACCACATGGTCATATCTGATACACATGTATTACACAGCACCCTAACATGAACAAAACAAACCATGAAAGAGATAATTTGCAAAGTAAAAGAAACTGTGCTTTATTTGGGAAAATAAAACCAGCACAGAAATTGTGACAAAATGTCCTGAAAACACTGAAAACAACAGAGGAGGTACTTTGTCACCCCACAAACGAACATTATAAAGGACATATTCTCCCTCCCTCTCTTTCATACAAGTCTGCCCTCCTTTCTTTTATTTGCTGGTGACTGTAAACTAAGGACAGACAGCATAGCAGGACTACAGCTACTGCAATGCCAGCAGAGTCAAATTTAATGTAATATCAAGAGATCAAGGATTAAAACGTTTGTTGTTGGGATCATGGGGAAAAAATGGAAGGAAACAATCAGTACCTACGTTATGTAACCTTCATCAACAAACCAGTTAATTTCTAACGAAACTAAACTAAAAATTGTCATTATATATTCACACTTAGTCAACACAGCTACAATAACTTCTGTCTATCTGTGGGCACAGTGCTGGGTGTTGATTTTGTCATAGGACACTAAAGAAATCAGTCTGCTGATGAAGCTTTACTTACAGTCGTAAACTATATACTTTGACCAAGTAAAAGTGAAAGGACACATTACATACAGGTTTGTAGCTGTAGTTCAAAGCATGTACGTAAATGCCCTTCCCTGTGATGGACTATTTCCTCCTGTGACTGACACAAAGTTGTTTTAACGATCATCCAAATTTGCACTGACAAAAATTAAACTGAAGAAAGCAGTGTGGATAAAGGAATTATCAGCAAGAAATTGTCTGCAATACCTGCCTGAAGTTCATTGGAAACACTAGGTGAGATACTGGCATATTGGATATCCATCTACAACAGTAAGCTAGCTCATTTTAGTTAAGAATGACACCACTACTGATGACACCACCAGAGTTTTGAAAGCTGCATAACTGGTTTCTCTAAATTGAGGTGAAATCCAACCTATTTTTCTGTTGCCTGAGCCTTAATGGAGGTGCAGTAATCAACACTTCCCCCTGGTGATTCTAATATGTTACATTTAAATACAGACAGAAGTATAACCCACCGATGAGAGGAACAGAGTCGGATGTGGCAGGCATGATCTCTGCTACCAGCAGCATGAAAACGGTTAGTGAAAGGAGCACAGTGATGCCTTGACACAAAGACAGAGAGAGTGGACATGAGCAAATACATCATTATAAGTTCAGGGTCACTGGTGTATGAAATCAGTCCTGTGATTACTTATGTATGTAATCAGTGATGTTTTCGTGACTCCAGTCATTTATCAGCTGTTGGCTCCTCTGTCGTGTCTAAAGTAGGTTGCAGCTCTAGAAATAACTCAAACACTATGACTATGTAAATGGTGACTACTCATCCAGACAGCTATTCATCAAAAGTCACTGGCATTGATGCAATTCTGGCATAGATTAAGTGGCAAAGCTGGTTTGTTGTATGATTCTTAAACATGTGCAGAGAAATATGAATACACGGAAATGTGAGGGTATGTCAAAATGTTTCTGTACAGGGTAGTTATTTCTTTAAAGCTCATTCATTCCAGCTTAATCATTTTATAGTTAAAACTTTACAAAGCACCTCCAAACTATTAACTAAATGTTTCTCAAAGCAAAGGTCATTTAAAAGTCTCCTTTTTTTCAAGAATATGTGTTTAATATGTGTTTAAATCTTCCTCACCCAAAGAAATCTTTTCTCCAGAGTCTGCAGGTAGCAAGAAGACCAGCAGGGCCAAGCCAGAGATCAACACACAGGGGATGAGCAAATTGAGGCCATAATATAAAGTCCTGCGGCGCATGGTGACCGTGAATGTCACATCAGGGTAAGGCTCCTTGCAGCACTCGTAGTATAACTCATTGCGCTTTGCTGGCACACCTAAGGAAGAAGCAAACAAATACAGGTCAAACAATACAAAGTTGTTTACAAGTTTAAGTCATTTAAGCTAAAAATGATATCTCATTGAATATTGTTTTAACCAAGAAACCATCACACTAACTTCTCACATTAACAACCATGATGATTCTCTCTACCTATCTTTTCATTGGTTGGATGAAAGATTGCAGAAGAGGACAGGAGTGGATCTTTATCTGACGAAAATGAGGGCTTTGCTTTTCTATTAATTTATCCTTGTGTAACAAATTAAAACATTTAGCGTCCTTATCCTTATTGGATAAGGACGCTGCATAGACACCTATGCAGCGTCCTCGTCATTCGCCCCCGACCCATGACGTGTTCTGATAGTTTTACGCAAATGTATTAACTTTTTGAGTATTCACTATGGACCCTAAGAAAGTGACGGAGAAAAGAGGAAAAGAAAAGATGAAGAAAAGAGTTTTTTTGTCCATACAAACAAAGCAAGAGATAATAGAAAAGCATGAAAAAGGAATGCGTTTGGTTGATCTCGTCAAAGATTATGGCCGTAATGCATCTACAATCGCCACGTTATTAAAACAAAAGGAAGTTTAAGGAGTTTAAGGCATTGCGTGGATGGTTGGAGAAGTTCAAAAGGAGGACTGGAATTCACTCTGTTGTTCGGCATGGTGATGCAAGAGCGCATGAACCAAAGAGGGCAAAAAACAGTGAGGACAGCTGTTAAAAGGTAAATGACCATCATTTTTATTCTTTACTCTATTCTTTGTCTTTTATGTTTTGTACAACTCTCATTTATTGTGTAATAATTGTGTAATAATTGTAACATGTATTTGTTACATGTTTTGATGCATTTTTATGCTTTATAAAACATTTATGTCTGAATTTTGGGGGGCTTGGAACGGATTAGGGCATTTGCATGGAAAATGCGTCTCTACTTATAAAATTTTCTACTTATGAAATTTCTTCGAGAACCAATTAATTTCGTAAGTAGAGGTACCACTGTATAAATCTACTCCATTATTATTATTATTATTATTATTATTATTATTATTATTATTAATTTTATTAAATCTTTTTTTAAAAAAGGGGGGCGGTGGTGGCTCAGTGGTAGAGCGCGCAGTAGAGCAGGTCGTCCAATGCTCAGAGATCGGCGGTTCGATCCCCGCTCCCGCCCAAAAGAAAACCACCCAGAGGTGAGCTGACTGTGGGAGGTGTCAGCTCACCTCCGGAGCAGTGCCGGGGCGCCCTTGAGCAAGGTGCCGTCCCCCTTACAAGTTGCTCATTTGGGGTGCACCAGGAAGGAGCTGCCCGCCACTCTACCTCCCTCTGCATGCATACAGGCCCCCCTGTGTCTGTTTGTTTGTTCAGGGCCTGTACATACTAATATATGCATGTGATTGGATTTGATTTGACTATCTAGAGTGTGCTCTTAATTTCCCTTCAGGGATTACTAAAGTATATTAAATCTTAAATTAAATAAAAAATTATTATTATTATTATTATTATTATTATTATTATTATTATTATTATTATTATTATTGTTATTATTGTTATTATTGTTATTATTATTATTATAGAGTTAAAGTGTAAAGATAATTTCCCCATGAGAATGATTAAAGTCAATTTCTTGTCCTTTTTACACAGACTGAACAGTCACTGTGCCATATTACCTCAGGAGTCAAGCGGAGAAATAACTGTTAATATACTTCATTATACAATTACACTGAATTCTACAGTGTATAACTCTCTTACCCACAAGGTCCCACTCCCCATTGGGTATGTAGGTGGATGTATCTACATCCAGCATCTGGAGGTCCAGCAGCCATCCGTTGTGAGTCCAGGAACCAAACTTCAAGTTGCACTTTTGTACGTCAAAGGGGAACCAGCGCACGTCGATGTAGCAGGTACTCTTCAAGATGCCTGGGGGGATGTACTGACAGTAACCTGATGCATTCACCAGAACGTTAGTGTGGAAGGTGGCATCAAACCGCTCGTCCGCACTGTGAAGAGAATATAGAAATTGAAAAGTATGTATTCTCAATACTTATCTTGCTTTACAGACATCATTGTTATCTGCCTGTGGTTTAGGGCTTTTTAAGATGCCTCTGCTGCACAGAACTGCTTAATGAGAGCAGTAATTGTCAAATTATTCAAAGTTTACGACGATATTATGTAGCATACTGGCAAATACTAAACTAAGAAAACATTCAGGTAGCAAAGGATATATTCTCTTGTCTTGGAATAATGCTGGAATGCTGCAGGTGTTCTTTTAAATGTCGTGAAGTCCTACTAAAGAGAATTTAGGGAGCATTTTGTAATTTGTTTTTCTGTGACCAAAGTTTGTGAAATAATGATTAAAACAGATGGAGGAAAGGATTTCCTTTTTGTTCTCATTGCTGTTTTTATTATAAAAGCTTTTTTGTGGTCAGTGTGTATCATGAGAATGGAAAAAATTATGAATAATCCTTGTCTCATTGTGCTATATTTGTTACAGATTACAGATTTTTCCTCTATTATAGAAACCTAATGTTACTTGAGTGTCTTGATTAACATTCATCTGGATTTACGTGCCCCCATTTAGAGTTACATAACCAGTTTATCTTTATTCATTTTCACCATGAACCAGACAGTGGGTTTTATATTTTCTCTCTATCGTCTGTGACTAAGGTGGCATTTTACTCACTTTGGATTTTTTCTCACTTCCTGATTGCCCGTTTCAGGGTAACTGCATCAAAGAATCCAGTAATAAACATTGTCATGCAACATTTGAGGAATATGAACATTAAATTCCTAAACTTACATCTTATAATTCTAATCTAAGCCGTGGTTTTTAGTTACACGAACTAAACCAAACCAAACATGGTTTTGGTTTTTAAAACATTTGCAATTCCAGTCCAAAATGCAATGAAGAAAAATAAATAGAGATCAGATCATTCAAATTCAGCATCAGTAAACTGAGGATACAGTTCAAGCAACTAACTAACAGCTTTTAATCATTTAAAGTATTCAATTAAAGGACATTTCTACAGTTGAAAAAACAAAACTATTAGTGTGAAGCACTGAGTCTTCATTTATTACATGATAGGCACTAAATATCCACATGTATACCTATTCTTACAAGCCAAGTACTCCGTTTGTCATTTTAGGTCATGTGAAAACATATTGTAGAGCTACTGCATTCTATGCAAACCCCGGCAAGAAAGATAAGGTCAGTGTGTCTGAAACGTCCTTGAGCTTCTTTCAACAATCACAAAAGAACGTGACGGGCATCTCAACAGAACCTGAGGATGGACCTGTTGTGTCCTGTGTTATTACTGTGATTGAGTGATCAATGTTTTTCATGGGAGACAAGTATGGTCTTTATTTATTTTCTTCTCTCTCTCTCTGCATGTGTATGTGAGTATGTGTTTTTGTGGGCACTTGTGTGGCTTGGACCTAAGCAGCGCATGTGATAAATTATTCAAACTATGACCTCACTTTATTTGAAGGTATGTGTGCTTTCCTGCTTAGATGTCACAACAAGCATGTCCTAAACGCTGTGTGTGTGTGTGTGTGTGTGTGTGTGTGTGTGTGTGTGTGTGTGTGTGTGTGTATTGAAAACCCATGCTTGCATGTAATGTAGATTTTTTTTCAACGCAAATACTTCAGAATAACACATTTAACATTTTAATAATTAATTCTGCACACAAGTGGACAAGTGATTGTCCCGAGTGAATTTTTCTTTCAACACAACACTCACACACGCACACTGTAGAAAGAGTTCTGTGAAAGGTGGAAATGAAATTGAGTGACAGTGGTGGAAAAGAAAGGTTTCTGAACCATGGGACATGATTCTTCAATTTTTAGTCTCACTATTCAAAACAAAAACCACATACACACACAAAGAAAGCCAATAAAAGACATAGAGGGGGAAGTAACTTATCCACGTGCTGTTAAAAATGTCTTAGAGCAAGACTTCAATGCCAGACCAGAAAAAAAATACGTAAAAGGACAATATTCTGAAAGCAGTGCTCAATTACAATATGTTTTTCAGAATGGTTGCTATTCTAAGCCTGGTTCTGGTTCTGATTCTGGAGAACAGCTTCTCCACACTCCTTTTAATTTTACACTGACTGAAGAGTTTGTAAGAATATTAACACTGAATTTCTGAAGCCTCATTAGGTATAACCAGTATTTTCCTCTTTCTTAATGAGAAAAACTTTATGTAAGGCCTAATTTACATTGATTGATTAATCTAATGATTGTTTTTATTTATATTTTTCGTAATCAATCAATCTCAAAATTAATACACCAGTAATTCTAAATGAAATCTTGTTGATTTGTGTCATATGTGTAATTGGGTTACTAATCTGTTGATTAAATTTATATTATAACGGTGGATTAAATTAACATCCACCAATTTTCTGTTACTGCTTCTCCTGTGGAACCAATCCCAGCCAATTTTGGGGAGGAGGCAAGTACACTGGTATTGCCAGATCCACATAGTAAGACAAACCACTATTTAGGTCTATGCCCTGGCCCATCCGCTGAAGAGGACTGTTTGCTGGGGTATTTAAATTGCATTCCTGTTGAGTATTTTAGAGATGCCACTGATCTTGATTAGCAGAGTTCCACTAATGATTTCAAATGTCATCAGGCACACCATTATCTTCTTGGTAACAGTAAATACCACTGACCTACATCTAATCTGGATCATACGCAAACAAATAGTGCAGTGAAAGCAACACCTTAATCTTTATGACTTTTGTGTTTCAAGATATCTTTTAAAGCCAAGATCCAAACCAAAATACAATTCAGACTTTGCAAATATTATTTCCAGATCTCAATAATGTATCTGGTCACAGAATAGTCATCATATTTTAGATTCAACCATTCAGTCATCTAAAGAAAAAAAGACACCATGTGTCCATTAATTTGATTAATTGATCTTTACATCTCTGTCAGTGCTTTGTTCTGTAGCTACCTTCCTGAATTAGGATTCTGTCTGTGGTTTAGCTGAGCTGGATGTCCTTCCTGTGCCTCATTGATCCTCAGTCAAGTGAGACCGTTGATTTTTCCCGCTAATGAAAAAGGACAGCAAACAGCTAGCTGTTTTAGCTCTGACACAGACCCAGTCAGACAAGCACACATACAGTACATGCATGCAGTCAGGTACAGCTTCATCAGTGAAGCAGGAGAGCTTCATTAGAAATGTGTGTCACTACTTCATTGGAGGTAACATTACAAAACATTAGTAAGTATGGGTAAAGAATAAATGTAATGTTTTCCAAGGACAGTATGCATGGATATTGTCTAGATGACTCAAAAAATATTATATATGCATGAAACATCATTGTGCAACAGTGTGAATCAGTGGGAGAACATAGATTTGACAATATGAGGAGACATGAGATTAATGACTTATCACAGTCAAGTTCTCTTTCATCTCAGTATTTTTAAAACATTTCAAGATACATCCTAAAAATTGTAAAACTGATATTAAAACACTACAAATAAATGAAGGGATTCATGGTGACCTCTCATCTGAGCAGAAAGCTAGTAAGTTTGCATTCTATTCATTCTATACAATCCTGGTGACTTACTGGCTGCACACTGATGGCCAACTGCGTAATAGTGTGCCATTAATGTCTATAATTAAGCAGCGTGTGTGTGTGTGTGTGTGCTCGCGCGTACGTGCGTGCATGTATCTACATGTGCGTGTGTGTGTGTGCACGCTATGCTCTGCACAGGTATTTACTATATATATAACAGAGATAGGAGTTCTGAGGTGTGTTGTAATTAGCTAGGCACACAAGACTTTATAGCAGCATCAATGTTATTGCATTAAAGTGTACATTCTCTTCTCCTCGGGGGGCATGTAAAGCTTCTAGCTCGGCAGTAAACTGAATCTTTCAGTGTACTGTTCATCTGAGGAAAGCAATAGACTGAGAACCACTAACAACAACCAGCTCTTTAATTTCTTTTCCCTATAATAGCCAAACCTATTGTTGCAGAAACACATGGTCAATGGTTATTCTTTCACAGCTTAAAGTATGGTTTTGGATAAACAAGAACTCTGGTATGTCCACTTTGGGCTGTTTAAAATACATGAACCATTTTCAATTGACTTCCATCACATTTGGTCTGCATGAATCCTATCAATGTTTGTTTTGTTGCCTCCACATCTTCCCTTGAGCATCTCCAACAGATAAAAATGCAGTAAAATAGCTCTGAATCTGCAAATTCGGATGACAGCAGAATGTTACACAGACAGATATTCTCTTCAAGATGAACCAACTGAAGTGGCCCTAGTATTATGCTGAAAACATTTTTATTTGATCAGTAGATCAGTTTTTTCTTGTCAATTTGTACAGCTGATATTTCAATGATGATTTGTGCCAAATGCCAAGTCCTAGCTTGAAAATATGCTATGTTTGCATGTTAACGACAGTTTCCCTTATTTCATCACTTGAGTTTTTATTATACAGTACCAACTTTAAGTTACTTGAAATTTATTATATGAGATGTTTAATTGGTTCTTTTACAAAGATCACTTTTTTATTTTGTTTGCTTTTTCTTACTATTTATTTTGACTGCAGTTTTTACACTTGTGTGCATGCGGATGGTGTGTGCTTTATAACATGCAATCACGTTGCCTGCATACAGTGTTATTGAGCTGCCAGCATTTAAGTAGATTTGTTTATTATGAAATCCAAATTATCAAATATATTTAAACCCTAAAACTGAAAATGTCTGGGATGTGAACCCAAAAATTTCTGCTTTGTGAGTCCAACACTCCACATCCCCTGTGTGGTAAAAAGTATGTTTCCTGAATGGCAAAACGTCAGTCATATCCAATGGTAAAGTTTTTGGGAAACAGACATAGATTTGTGTGAACAGACTTAAACTGGATGCAGAAGAACATGTAACACAAGAAACGGCAGCTGAGAGAGTAGCGAGACGTAAACGGGTGGACTGTCAGATGAGGGAAGAGCAAAAAGCTGACACCTTGACAGTCAGAGATAGGTAGATGGGAAGGTTTATAAAGGGGGGATAGTGGAGGCTGGAAAAAATAAAATATGGAGAGAAAGAGTTGATTGAATAGAGTGAATTAAAGTGAGACAGTGAGTTATTAAAGAGAGATTGGGGAAGACAGAAATAGAATGAGAGGAGAAAAGAGATGGTCAGGTGAGGAGGGAGTTAGGGAGGAACAGAGGCAGAGTGTAAAAGGCAGAGAAAGAGAGGGGTGAGAGCAGAGCGATGAGGATGGGTAATCCTCGCAGGTCTAAAAGCTGAGCTTTTAAAATTTGGGTCAACACCTCCAAACCTTTGTTTGATCCCTGCATTCCCTGCTTCGTTCCCATGTCGGTGTTTGCTTGTGTGCTACGAGGAAATACGAGGAGGCATGATGAGGCATGATGAGGAATATCAAAGAGTCTTCTCTCAAATATCTGTGACGATCTGCCACAAATGAAAAACAGCCTTTCTCAAGCTCAGTTTATGTGTTGGAAGTTATTAAAATACTTGATTTCTTTCATTATAATTTCCTCTGTATGATTGACTCTTTCTTTATCTTCATCTTTTTTTCCCTTAATCTGAGACCCAAACAGACCATCTCTCACTGTGATATTCAAACACAGTTGTTTTGGAGAAAAAAAAGCAGCATACATTTCTAATTGACTTGAGAAAAACATTGTCAGCCTGACCTGAATCAAAATGTAATTTTTTTTACTTCTTTTAATTCTGTACAAAAATGTGCTTTTTTTTTTAGAATGAAAAATCTGCAATATTTGGACGCCATTGCTTTTGATGTATGGATTTACTATATGTGTTTTGCAACACTCTGGTTGTCACAAAGACAAACGGCTGTTTTTCCATCGTCAGAGAAGCAACTACCAACAACACAGGACAGTCAGTCATGGAGAGGTGAGAGCAAGTGGAGGAGCTGGGCTACCGGCATGAGAGACAAAGCCTTTGTCAGCCACAGACTGGCACAAGACTGATGGACCTTTGAATAAGGAGTCAAGCTCCTGGCTATGGCGGATGCTGAGAAGACTGTAAAGTAACTCTTAAGTCATTTAATGCTATTCTATTAAAACAATTTCTATAAGCAAAACAGTTGCTCTCTTCAATATTTTTTTGATTCATTTCCTGAAAGAATTCAATTGGTTACAACTAACCATCACAGAAACTCGACAGCATGGAGGAAAATGGAATATGTCAATCACCTTGACATATCCCAAGTTAAAAATGCTAAGAAAGGTAAATAGGTGTATTCATATTCTACACAGGGCAAACACTAGTGGATTACAAACTAGCTTAAAACGACAGCAACTTAAAAAAGGGAAAAAGGTCACAATTTTTTGCCATTTTCCATAATCCTTTCAACTTAAATATACCTTCCAGAATCATGATCAGCTTTTTTTAGAGCCACTACAGAGGTGACATCAAAACTATAAGTACCAGATACCAATTACTTTTTTTAGCGAAATTAAAAAAGCAACGAGAATCACATTGAGTTGATACGAGTTAGAGGAAACATGACTTAAGAGGAAAGGCAGTTTCAGGACAGTCTCTGCCTCATTACTATCAGAAAAACTATTAGAATTGTTTTCTCATGGGGGCGAAGGTCTGAAGCAAGCTGACCTGTTGTAAAGGAGGATGTCAGGGGTCCAGACCTGGTCTGAGGGGAATCGAAGGTTCTGGACACCAGGGTAGCTTTCTGGATTCCAGCTCAGGTAGATGTCAGTCCAGTACTGAGGAATAGAGATTTGAAGATTTTGAGTTATAAATTGCTACTCATTCTTACATACAGTATGGATATATTAATGAAAAGTTATTCATCTCAATGCATAAATGGGGCAGTGGCACATATACGTAATAAACACAAGATGGCTCTTCTTGCTAGAAAGAGAATAAAAAAAGCTTCATATAGTGTAGAAAATAAAGGCCTAGTTCACAACCTACATTTACTGTGGATTTCTTGCATAGGCAGGGGTTTCATTAAGAACCTGCTCAGCAACAACTTAAAGTGACAAAAAATAATGGCTATTGAGCATGAGGTGGTTCTTTTCTCAACTTGTGTCGATTTCACATATCATAAAGTCAGGACGTCTAGTGATGTGATCAGTGAGCACAAATCAAACTGGTTCCAATAGTCCTAATAGCTGCACAGTCAACTTCCACTATGAATGAGTCTCTTTCTCCTTTCATTCTATATCACCTTCCCTTTTCCTCCTCCGCTACTCTGTCACACAATCTTGACAGTGTCAGCGATGATTTTAGATTCTAGCATCTTGGAAGGATGAGCTAAAGCTAACACTGGATGTGATACGCTAGACTGAGAATGTTAATATTTTTCACTGCAAACTTTCACAAAAATTGAATCCAGAGATATTTAATGTGTCTGCGTCTGTATCATCAAAATTCAATAACATCAAAAAGCCGTGCGTAATATAACAGTCACTCACACAATCTTGATTTTAACTGAGCAGTAAAGTCATGGATCTAATGAAAGCACATTTTGTTCAAGACACAAGTGTTGACTCACCAGCTGCAGCCAGGCATTGGTCATTAGCACTTGGTTCTTCTCATCCTGTGGATAGATGTACCAGTAAATAAAAAGAAGGGGAAAAAGAAGGGGAGAAAATAGGCTTTGTTGTCAGTTCATTACCCAAAAAACAACAAACTAAACAATTTTAAATGCATGAAAGCATGATTTATGTAACCACGCTTACTTCCGTTAACAGATTTCACAGTGGGACCATTTAATAAATTACACAACAGCTACAAAACTGTATGTCCCAGTGGATTTAGACGAAGGAGATGAACTGTAAAATATGACTATCACTTCACAAAAAAAAACAAGAGACAAATTATGTCACATTCACCTTGCAAAAACATTTAAAAAGGCGCATTGTGACCATTTCTTAGTTCTACTCACTGATGCACAATGATGAGGCCTGTTTATTCATTTAATTAGAAAGGTTGTCTTAAAGATGTTCTTATCTAGTTAAGTGTTACCTACTAAGCCAGGCCAACTTATGGCTCACATGCAGCTCTTTGCTCAGTGTCATATGACTCTGTGTAAATGTGTATGTACATGTATCTGCTTTGCTTAGCTTGAGTTCAACATGGTGTGTTTATCTAAGGCACATACAGGTTTGACAAAAATTTATGGGAGGTAAAACCAAATTGTTGAGTATTGTGTTATGTTCACTCCCAAAATTGCAGGGAAAAATTAACAGTAAAAAGAAAATATCCTTAATAATTTGGTTTCATCTTATTCGCTTCTTTTATCAGCTGTAGCAAAATTAACTTGAGTGATTGCCTCCAGTTTATTTGTATGATGCATAGAGTGTGTCACTAGTTTTCAAAGTAGCATCATATTGTAACTGCATCGTGAACATATTTCTGTGATCGGCTGAAAGCAAGCAAATAAAATTCTCTTCACACTGGACAGCAGGGGAAGACTGAATAGGATTAGAAGGATTTAGGCTTTTTCAATGCGCTGCATCAGTTTATCAATATGTGGCAAACCCATCTCTGATGTCTATGTTTTCTGGAAGCAAATGACCCAGATTAACAGAAATCACAGCTGAAAGTAATAATGTGTCGCTTCAGAGATTTCACAACCCCACATGCTTTATGTATGTTGGTGTGCATATTTGTGTGTGTCTATTGGATTTACAAAAATAGAAATTTTGTAAAAAATTGTATAAATTGTCTAATTTAAGAAAAATAATTATTCCAAAAATGCACAATCCAAGTAAATGCGATTTTCCTTACCACATCTATGATCTGCAGTAGTGTCATGCCCAACTCCACCAAGATGGGGGCTGAGTCATTGACCACCGGTCGCTCCAGTCGGTTATAGTTGGAAAGCAGTTCCTTGTATAGCTTCCTCTGGTATTCTCCCTGCATGGATCCTGGGGAAAGCAAGCAAGGTAAACTGACTAAGATGATGGTAACCAATCAGAGTAGATGTCATACAGTTCATTTGCTTTCAATATAAATCATTCGAAGATTAGCATCATGCAAGAAAGCCTTATTCTAAGCAATTTTTTTTTGCTATTTTTCCTGAACACTTTAAACTGCATTTTAATCCTGAAAGAACTATAAATTGTCTCCCTAGCTTTTATCCTGCATATAATAATTTGCACTGTAAATATAATGTACCGTAACTAATGAGCCTTTACAATTTCTACCAAGCTGTTTCTGATTCCTTCATCCAGTCAAGGCGTGTTGGCGTGAGCCGCATCTAACAGGAGGGTCTGTTGTTCAATAACATCCACGGACGGTACAACACACACAGGTGCGCGCGCGCACACACACACACACACACACACACACACACACACACACACACACACACACACACACACACACACACACACACATATATTGTGCAGCAGGTTGGAGTGGACTTCAGGTCCAGAGTAATGAGGAAAACACATTGCTGGCCCAACTTACATCACCATTATTGATCCTCACCTTCCAGACACATTTAGTATGACCCATTTGTCCTCAAGTACAGGGAGACAGAAACTACTTGGCACCCACACAGCATCAGTCCACATTGTTACCAACCTGTGTCGCCTTCTTCTTAGTGCAGTTTACAAACAGCAAGCAAAGGTGAATTTAATGAATGATTTAATGAATGATTTTATTTTACCCTTCATATGGGAAATGAAGACATAGACAGCAAAAAAGACAAAATATCAGAGACAGGCATGTCACATAAATAAGTAATGAGGAGTGAGGAATAAAAAGGAGAGGAACAGACTCTACATCTCTGTAAAGCTGTGAGGATGAGTGTAAGTTTGACCCAGAATGGCATATATTTGTCTGTAAAGGCTAGAATGAAGACAGTTGTGGCAGGGCTGTGTGTGAGGTCAGTGATGGGGGGGCCATTAGATGTTGCTCAAACCCATCCCATCACATGATGCATCAGTCTTCACTACTTCAATCATTCATTCATCTTCTTAACCCGCTTTATCTTCTGACACTCCAGGTGCTCATGTGGAAGTTGGCATACAATTATTCATTTTTATCTGTAATATGCTTGAATTGACACCCAAGCAAATGCTCTAACAGCTGCTGTACTTATGGGTTCTGCAAAGATGAACACAATTTCAATGAATCAATGCACAGGGAGATAATGTCACGAATCTGTCCATTTATGCAAAATGTAATTGCTTTCATACATTCACTCAAATTTAACTAGAGCGACAGCAGCTGCTATCCTACCAACCTTCCTCCTGTGTTTCTCCTGGTTTTATTAACTTCAATTGTGAACTGGGGTTCAGACAAATACAGCTACATAAACAAGGCAGTAAGAGACTGCAACATCCCGCTACACCCGTGAGTTCAAAATTTTACCCTGACCTATACATTTTTGTGCCTCTGGCTTCCTGAAATGAGGAGGAAGCCAGATAATATTAATGTGATAAAATATTATCACATTTTTTTTGTGATAATATCTTATCAGGTTTCAGAGATGTGTACCTAAAAAAGCATGAAAGTGAAAATTTGACCTTGACCTAGTTTTTCAAGGTCAAGGCTGTGATCAATTTTCATCCCCTTTGCCACCCGAGTAATGTGCTTTTTGTTTCATCTGTCTTTCCACAACGGTTTTGAAGATATTTGGTGGGGGGTGGACAGACGGACGGACGAAGACATAAACACTGACGATTACAGTATATCACCGCTTCGCAGGACGTAATTAAGCTGGAGATGAAGAACTGAAACATATACCTTGCTGTTTGTGTAATAAAACAATGCGTGGGAGGGATTAAAATAATCTAACAGGAAAATCCACTGTGCCAACTATAATTTGCAAGCAGCCATATGCAGCGTACACCAGGGATGAAGGGATACATGAAAAGATGTCTTTTCTAACATCTCACTAGTGAAGGGATATGAGAAAGCAGAGACAGAGAGAGAAACAGAGAGAGACAGAGAGAGAGAGAGAGGGAGGGAGAGACCATTTTCCAGACAGACAGACAGACAGACAGACAGACAGACAGACAGACAGACAGACAGACAGACAGACAGACAGACAGACAGACAGACAGACAGACAGACAGACAGACAGACAGACAGACAGATAGATAGATAGATAGATAGATAGATAGATAGATAGATAGATAGATAGATAGATAGATAGATAAAGATGATGACACACACACAAGGATCACAAGTAACTGACTGCTACAGCATAAACTTGATATTCATAGACACAGTGAGATAAGATGATGGGATTCAACATACTTTTAAATATGCAAATGTGAATAATATGGGGCACAGCCTGAAGGACATTCTTCCCATGCTTCCTCCCTAACTTGAGGCTTTCCATTTATAATCTCCATTCTTCACACCATCTTCCTCTCTCATGTGAAACCCACTTCGATTTTTAGAAACTTCCCTCCATCTCAATTCTGCTGTATATTTTTCATTTCTCTTTTTTACTGCACCTGTCTCCTTTTGTCAGGGGTTTTATTCCTTTACAAGCCTTCCCGAATCTTGTGATCTCCCATCTTTTGTCACTTTATACAGCCCTCTGTCTTTTTACCTCTGCTCCTCATCTAAAGTCTGTCTTTTCTCATCCTGAAGTCACTTTCTGTCTGCTTTTAGCATTTGTTACGTGTTAATTACAAAGAATGAATGTAGGTTAAGAGGAAATGAACAAAGAGCTGGATAAAAGTGCTCGTGATCTCGGCGCTATCACCAGTTAGCATCATCTGCAAACAAATGGTGGGATTTAAATATGAAGTCCCTTGAGGAAGAGGAAGAGGGAAGCCAAATAAACAGGCAGAAGGTGTACTTCATTCACGGTGTTAAATTATACGTGTGAACTGAGAGGTCAAAAATGTTTTGCTGTGGTTTCTGAAAACACGAGCCATGGAAACACACTCAAGCATAAAATAATTGTCATTCTCCACACACACACACACACACACACACACACACACACACACACACACACACACACACACACACACACACACACATTCACAAAATGAAGGCCACACTGTAGAACTATTTCGGTCAGATATGTAAAAAAAATCTCTGAAGTGTGATGCAACATTTTCTTTGGTCTCACCAGAGCACCTCATCTGAAATATGTAAAACATACTAAGAATAAATTTCAGTACTTTTGTTCAGACTCAGCATGTTGGTCCTGTGCAGGTCACATGGTGGTTCCCTCTGTCTGTTTTCTCTCCCCAGTGATTACAATTCCTTTATGAAGAGAATTCTTCTGTGGTCTTAATCACATATAACCAGTATTGGAAATAGGGAGGGGAAAACAGTTTTAAATTTATGTCAACTTTTCAGATCAGATTCTTTATCTGGTCACTATTCTCCCAATGGTGATAGGAAAATATTATTTTATACACTGATTTGTGTAAAAATTTGAGACCATTCAAACAAACGAACCCTTCACACATCCACTGTGTCCTGTTATGTGGCTCACCTTGGAAAAAAAGTACATTAAAAGCTGCTCCTCATTATTTTGAGTGATTCTGTTTGAGAAACAAGCTCACTAAACCTCCAATATTCATGCTAAGAGCAAATTCTGTGATCCAGCCTGGAACATAACAGAGCTCTGATCCCAGAATGCTGTGGGACAGAGGGACCAGAGTAATGAATCCGAAGCAGGAGAGGGCTGAACAAAGAAACCACAGACAGACTGTTGCTCCCTGAGGACCTGGACAGTCAACACTCCGACAAATACAACACATTTGCTGACATTCAGATGTAAATATTTTGTGTTACTGGTACCAAAGTGGCTTTTTACACAACTTGGACTGGTGCGCGAAAACCTATGTCACTTGATGTAACCCTCCTAACCCTCTTAACGCTTACCCTTACCGTAACTATGATAATTTTACCTCTAAGTACCCTTTAGAAATGTGCAACCGGCCTGCTTTGAACAGGCACTGCACTCATACACAACATCACAATAATATAGAGGGAACAAACCTTGTGTTTCCAGGAAGAATGTAAACATGGGTATGCTCTAGGTTAAAAGGCTAATATCTGGAAGTGGATAAGAGTATAAACATCTGTCAAAATACAATGTCTGAACTGGTTGAAAACATTTAAGGTCTGAGATGTTGACAACATATTTTAATGAGAGAGACGTTTGTTGATTCTGGGGGATGGGGATTTCACAAGCCGACTTCTGCCCGTCAGCAGTTTTTGTTTTTTTTCGGCTGTAAATGTGATGAAGGTGTGAAGTCTTGTTATATTAACATGTCCGGAAAAAAATGAACTAAATAAAACTAAATATATGTTGTAACCCTAACCCTAACCCTGAAGCACAGACACATGATTTAATTATTCAAAGCTTGAAGCTGGAACAACATACACACAACATAACAGACACTTTCTTTCTCAAGCCTGCAAATGTGCCTCCACCTTCACAGAGAACATCTGTCAACCCCTACCATTAAGATCTATATCTTAAAAATGTCAAAATGTAGAAATAATGAGACATGATGTTTGCAGAGGTCTTTTCCCTGTCTGTGTATATGTGTATAAAATGTGTTTATATTTATATATACAATTTGGAAAACGTGTCTTTCATGCAAATCTGAGAGAATCTTGCAATCTGCTCCATTGTCACTGTATATTGATTCCTGCTTGTGAATTCACGTGTGTGTGTGTGTGTGTGTGTGTGTGTGTGTGTGTGTGTGTGTGTGTGTGTGTGTGTGTGTGTGTGTGTGTGTGTGTGTGTGTGTGTGTGTGTGTGTGTACCTTACACCCTTCTATCTCTAAAATAAGCAAGTGAGCATTGAATTAAATTAAGGTCACTTCTACAACAGTGGACACCTCATTATTTCCCTATCAATCATTTGGTGGGGGAAGGAGTTGAGGGAGGTCAGCAGTGAAACATCCAGATGTTCAGCGGGTTTGAGCCTATGTGGTAACCCAGGTGGTTTGTTTCAACACAGACAGAGAGAGACAGGTAAAGAGGGAGAGGGGAAGTTAGAGCAAAGAGAGATGATGATAGCAGACGGCGTGAGAATAATTGTTTAAAGAGGCGCTAGAAAGAGAGGAAGAAGTACATATTGTGAAGGTGAAGGGCAACCATCAGCCCGAAAAAAATCCATGCAGTCGTTTTAATGATGCTGTTTAGTTTTCAAATGATAACATCGGAAACACATAACTGGCTAAAGTGTCCAATTATTTATCGGAATTCTCACCCCAGTTTTTGGTTAATTTGGTTTTAGGATTAGGTACAGTTTAATTTTGCCAAATTACAGGCAAGTTAAGTGAAATTTAGTGCTGGTAACCGGCAATAGCTTTTTACTGCCTTTACTCTCTGTGAGGATAAAAATGTAATTGCACCTGATGTCATCAACTTTGTTTCAAGGAAGCATCTGATGTCATCAACTTTGTTTCAAGGAAGTATTTTTTAACTTTTACTTAACTAACATTTACATTACCCAATTTGCTTAATTGCAATCAACTCAAGAATCTGTTGGAATATCAGTACAATATCAGTGAACAACAGTCACAACACCAGTCCTTGTGTACAATAATACATCCCTCAAATAGTACACCATTTATAATGAGCAGGAGCTGGGGACTGGGGCTCAAAACAACAGGCTTCCAAGAGGTGGACAACTCTTCTCAGACTTGAGTTAAAGCCACCCATAGTCTATATTCGACAAAGATGACTAAAAGAGCGTACTGATAAAGAAGTTTAGATGAAGCCAGTGACTACCTAGTGATGACTAATGATACTAAAGCTGCTCCATTAATTTTTATCCCCAACAACAGCATATCCACCTAACTAATGAATTACCTGGTTCTTAATGCTTTATGGCTGCAGTCACACTAATGTTAGCATTTTTCTGTCTATCAAACATTTTCTGTCTATCAAACAGTGCAATGGCTTTTAGATACAGTTTCTGTTTAACCAAGTGTATAATTCATATATCAGTCTGCACCTTTAAAAGTAGATCAGTGCTCAACCCTTACTAGTGCACATGGATATGGAAATATATAAACATAAACTATACCACTGTTTTACAAAAAATCTGTTATTTAACTCTTCTGTACTGAGACAATATCTAATACCTGCAATCCTGAGTAGGTTAAGAGAGAAGCAGCACTGAGGAGAAGTAATGTCTAAAATCACTCATGGTGAGTGAGAAATGAAGAGTCACTGTGAGGGAGATGAGGAATGGTGAAGGAGACCAAAGGGAATTAAGTAGTAAGTTAAATTGTACATCCACTACTTAATCCTTTATTCATTTTTCATCACTCTCTATTAATGTCTTTCACTTTGCTGCACTTTATTGTGTCTTTGTGCTCTTCTCTTTCCATGTCCACTCAGCAGTTATGAGTGTGTGAATATTGTGCTAAATGCACCCCTCCAATAATGCGGCATCCACAGCATCATGTGGCAATCTACAGTGAGGATCAAGCGTATGGTGCTGCATGGTAATGGAGATTTAGATTGATGGATTCATTGAAGTGAGATCTATTAATCTATGGTCGGGGGGCTCAAAGCCTTAAAACCACTGGCTGCTTAATCCTAATCCAGAAGCTAAAACCTCTTCTGTGTTAAACCACTGAGTGCTTGGTTACTGCGTCCACACTCCAACACACTGAGGAACACAATCTACAATGCATTTATTGTCCTTTCAGAACAAAAAAAAAAATTGGAATCAGAAGGCTCTAGCTGTAGTTAGTACTTGAAGGAAGCTTTCACTGTTATAACACCACCAAAACAAACACATAAAAATACCAACTAGGAAATAGAACCACAATTTGAAATCTTCATTTACCAATGCAGAGTCTAGCAATCTGTTGTGTACTGCTTAGCACGGAAGACATAATAACAAGGATACTGTGGAAGAGTTGCAAGAGGAGAAGATACTAAATGAAAGAGACAGGAGTCATCAGAAGAGATGAGGCATTGCAGTTAAATCAAGCAGATATTATTACAGCATATGTGCCAGCCTGCACTCTTACCAGTCTCTGATTCCATGAGACAGGGTCAAGACAGTTAAGGGAATCTGTATATCTTTGGGGCACCTGAAATAGGGTTGATTATTCTATTTTTATTGGTGGAAAACTGAAAAAACAAGGAAAGAAGTAAAAACAGAAATGTGTCCAAGGACAAACAATGCCCATGGTACTGGAAAAATTCAATTTTATTGACATGGATAGACTATTAACTCTGTCCTGATAGAATAAAAAAAAAGGTGACATAAAAATCACCTAAATTGAAAGAATGTTTGATTTTGTTCCATGGGTTTTTGTAGAGATGAGGATTGACCTTAACTCTACTCACAGGTGAATACGAGGAAACTGACATGAAACTGATCTCAGTTCAAATGTGCCAAAAATATGTTGTAGGCCATAGTCTCTCAAATCTGTTGTACATGGAGGGACACTCATTTACCAAGGAATAATCTATCCCAGTCACAATTTATCCTCTATTTCATAAGACTGAGTACATCCATCTGATTCACTTCATCTTCTGTCTACAACAGTGTTGAGTAGAATCTAAGACACGTCTGTTGCAAGGAAGCTCAAATGTCTCGCTCATCTCTTCTTGTTATTCCCCTGTGTGTTTCTGTACAGACAGCGACTCATGAATGGTGCAGTGAATCATAAAAGGACAACTGGTCCTTTAACACCACTGTCCAAACAGTCATTAGAGTCCTGCCAGCAGTCAAACAAGACTCACCATATGGATAGAAATTTGAAATAACATTCACTTTCTCACAAATGCTGGCAGTCCACCTACTCTGTTTCCTTAATAAATCTGTTCACAATAAGGTCTTAGAATAAATTTGAGTAACTGGGTCAGGATTTCTGGAACACAGACTGCTGTTGAGTTGTTTGGGATTTTTTTTTTAATGAATTATTTATTGCAATTATTTTTTTGGTAGACATCTATGATTATCTTAAATCTCAGAAACCGGCACCAAAATCATCTGCATGAACAAATTGCAACCCAGGAGGAAAAACATGTATTTTTGATTTTGGGGTGAACTCTATCTTCAGGTGTTTTTTTTATGAAGTTCTTGCTTTGTTATGAAGTTAGCAAATTATGTTTTGGTACATGGACAGAAACATTCATCTCCATCCTTCATTGAATGTACAGTCTGCTTTAACACAGACTAAGACATTTTCAATTGGTCTTTCCAGTAGTTTGGTCAGCTTCAGGGTTCAAATGACAATTTCATAACCAACCAAACTGCATTAGCTCGGAAAAAGCACCAGCAACCATTTTTACCAAACAGGTGAAGTGAAGCAGCTATTGCAAGTCTATTGCAACACCGGAATCTATGGAAAAATCGAATTAAAATTTATTTAAACTACACAAACTAGTCATCAATTCAGTTGATGGTTTGGTTGGACTAAAAATAAATTCAAAAGGAGTGAATCGTAGGTTTCCTCTTGCATTCTTAAATGATCTATGCTTCAGTTGAAAATTTAATCTGCTTCATGCCCGGACAGTTTGGTGTCGTGGTTGAAAAGTCACATGAACATGAGTAATTCTACTGATCTTGTGTAACAAACCTTCTGAAATCTCGTGGGAACACATGACACGTAAACAAAGATATCACCACAGATCATCAAGCAACAACCGCACATTGGATCTACGTTAAAAAAAAAGCTGTTTATCAGGCGAAACAATGGACTGTTCATAACAGTTTTAATATTGGCATATTGAGCAATTATACTGTTATACTAATGTAGCCGCAAGAGGGCACGAATGTAGCCGCAAGAGGGCACAAGCCAGTGTCTTATTGTGCCGGTCCCAAGCCCGGATAAATACAGAGGGTTGCGTCAGGAAGGGCATCCGGCGTAAAACATTTGCCAAATCAAATATGCGAATCAAACCTATGACTTCCATACCGGATCGGTCGAGGCCCGGGTTAACAACGACCGCCATCGGCGCTGTTGACCTACAGGGCGTCGGTGGAAATTGGATTACTGTTGGTCGAAGAAGGAGAGGAGGAAGGTGCGTTCGCACGAAGAAAGAGAAGAGGAGCGCCAAGAGTATAGGACTAAGAGTAGGGACGTTGAATGTTGGAACTATGACAGGAAAAGGTAGAGAGTTGGTTGACATGACGCAGAGGAGGAAGGTAGACATACTGTGTGTCCAGGAGACCAGGTGGAAAGGTAGCAAAGCTAGAAGTTTAGGAGCAGGGTTCAAGTTGTTCTATCATGGTGTAGATGGGAAGAGAAATGGAGTAGGAGTTATCTTGAAGGAGGAGTTTGTTAGGAATGTCCTGGAGGTAAAAAGAGTGTCAGATAGAGTGATGAGTCTGAAGCTAGAAATAGAAGGTGTGATGTTCAATGTTGTTAGTGGGTATGCTCCACAGGTAGGATGTGAGTTGGAGGAGAAGGAGAAATTCTGGTTGGACTTTGATAAAGTGATGCAGAGCATACCTAGAAGTGAGAGAGTTGTCATTGGCGCAGACTTCAATGGACATGTTGGTGCAGGTAACAGAGGTGATGAGGAAGTGATGGGCAGGTTTGGTATCCAGGAGAGGAACGCAGAAGGACAGATGGTAGTTGACTTTGCAAAAAGGATGGAAATGGCTGTAGTGAATACTTTCTTCCAGAAGAGGCAGGAACATAGGGTGACCTATAAGAGTGGTGGTAGGAGCACACAGGTAGACTACATCTTGTGTAGACGATGTAACCTGAACGAGATCAGTGACTGTAAAGTAGTGGTAGGTGAGAATGTAGCCAAACAGCATATGATGGTGGTGTGTAGGATGACTCTGGTGGTGAGGAAGATGAAGAGGGCAAAGGCAGAGCAGAGGACGAAATGGTGGAAGATAAAAAAGGAAGGGTATTGCATGACCTTTAGGAAGGAGTTAAGACAGGCTCTGGGTGGTCAGGAGGTACTTCCAGATGACTGGACAACTACAGCTAATGTGATCAGGGAGACAGGTAGGAGAGTATTTGGTGTGTCATCTGGAAGGAAAGTAGATAAGGAGACTTGGTGGTGGAATGGGGAGGTACAGGAGTGTACACAAAGAAAGAGGTTAGCTAAGAAGAAGTGGGACACTGAGAGGACTGAGGAGAGTAGACAGGAGTACAGGGAGATGCAGCGTAAGGTGAAGGTAGAGGTAGCAAAGGCCAAACAAGAAGCTTATGATGACTTGTATGCTCGGTTGGACAGTAAGGAGGGAGAGACTGATCTATACAGGCTGGCAAGACAGAGAGATAGAGATGGGAAGGACGTGCAGCAGGTTAGGGTGATTAAGGATAGGGATGGAAGTCTATTGACAGGTGCCAGCAGTGTGATGGGAAGATGGAAAGAGTACTTTGAAGAGTTGATGAACGAGGAAAATGAGAGAGAACAAAGACTAGAAGAGGTGACTGTTGTGGACCAGGATGTAGCAAAGATTAGCCAGGATGAAGTGAGGAGAGCACTGAAGAGGATGAAGAGTGGAAAGGCAGTCGGTCCTGATGATATACCTGTAGAGGTTTGGAAGTGTCTAGGAGAGGTGGCAGTAGAGTTTCTGACTGGGTTGTTCAACAGGATCTTAGATAGTGAGAAGATGCCTGAGGAGTGGAGGAGAAGTGTGCTGGTGCCCATTTTTAAGAACAAGGAAGATGTGCAGAGTTGTGGCAACTACAGAGGAATAAAGCTGATGAGCTATACAATGAAGTTATGGGAAAGAGTAGTGGAAGCTAGACTAAGGGCAGAAGTGAGTATTTGTGAGCAGCAGTATGGTTTCATGCCAAAAAAGAGTACTACAGATGCAGTATTTGCTTTGAGGATGTTGATAGAGAAGTACAGAGAAGGCCCGACGGAGCTGCATTGTGTTTTTGTAGATCTGGAGAAAGCTTATGACAGGGTGCCCAGAGAGGAACTGTGGTATTGTATGAGGAAGTCTGGAGTGGCAGAGAAGTATGTTAGAGCGGTGCAGGACATGTATGAGGACTGTAAGACAGCGGTGAGGTGTGCTGTAAGTGTGACAGAGGAGTTCAAGGTGGAGGTGGGACTGCATCAGGGATCAGCTCTGAGCCCCTTCTTGTTCGCTATGGTGATGGACAGGCTGACAGACGAGGTTAGACAGGAATCTCCATGGACTATGATGTTTGCAGATGACATTGTGATCTGCAGTGAGAGTAGGGAAGAGGTGGAGGAGAAGTTAGAGAGGTGGAGGTTTGTCCTGGAAAGGAGAGGGATGAAGGTTAGCCGCAGTAAGACAGAGTACATGTGTGTGAATGAGAGGGACCAAAGTGGAAGAGTGAGGTTACAGGGAGAAGAGATCAAGAAGGTGGAGGATTTTAAGTACTTAGGGTCAACAGTCCAGAGCAATGGAGAGTGTGGAAAAGAGGTGAAGAAGCGTGTACAGGCAGGATGGAACGGGTGGAGAAAAGTGTCAGGTGTGATGTGTGATAGAAGAGTTTCAGCTAAAATGAAAGGAAAGGTGTACAAAACTGTGGTGAGACCAGCGATGTTGTTTGGTCTAGAGACAGTGTCACTGAGGAAAAGACAGGAGGCAGAGCTGGAGGTAGCAGAGATGAAGATGCTGAGGTTCTCTTTGGGAGTGACCAGGAAGGATAGGATCAGGAATGAGTACATCAGAGGGACAGCACATGTTAGAGGTTTTGGAGATAAAGTCAGAGAGGCCAGACTGAGATGGTTTGGACATGTCCAGAGGAGAGATAGTGAATATATTGGTAGAAGGATGCTGAGTTTTGAACTGCCAGGCAGGAGGCCTAGAGGAAGACCAAAGAGGAGGTTTATGGATGTAGTGAAAGAGGACATGAAGGTAGTTGGTGTGAGAGAAGAGGATGCAAAGGACAGGGTTAGATGGAGGCGGTTGATTCGCTGTGGCGACCCCTGAAGGGAAAAGCCGAAAGGAGAAAAAGAAGGAGTAAATATACTGTTTTTAATGAATGTAGTCATTATTTACTGGTAAAACTGAACTTTTGATTAGGATATATTCTACGGCTAAATCTGCATTGACAGGAAGACCCATGCTGAACTAAAATGCTGCAGCACCCAGTCTCCTGCTTTACAATGAAGATATACAGTAATAGAAGAAAGACACCCTTGACTTTGGTGGAGGTCTGCACTCTTTGAGAGAGAAACCAAGGCTCAAAACACTGTAACTTCTTGCAACATCTTGACAGTAGACAGAATGCTTGCTGAACATTACTGTCCCAGCATGAGAGAGCATCACTCTCCATGAAAAACAGCAGTGTCACAAACTGCTGTAGAATCTATCCTCTTTATCACTTCCCTCATCCTTCTTTTCGATCATTAAATTTATTTCTTCCCAGCAAAGTGACCACATCACGTTTTGCCCATGAGGAATCATATAGACACTACCTATCCACACTCTAAAACACAATTAGATCATGGGAATTGGAAAAGAAACCAAAAAAATCTTCAATAAAGCCACGAACAACCCAGATGCTACAACTAATGATTGTGATGTGATGATGGAATGGGGATTAGGAGAGAATTACGAGTCATGCATGCAAATCTCATTGCACACGAATGAACGAACATTAACACAGATACTCTTAGATACACAGAGGCACAGAGCATTTAAAAATAACTCTTAATGCAATAAACTGCTCTTTTAGAAAGGAGTATGACCACACTCAGAGAACAGGCCACATTCAGGGTGCAGGAAAAGGTTATTGTTTTCCCCCCCAAAATTCACTTATTCAAATGCCAGAGTTGCTCAGCAGAAAATCTGATCGCCATAATTAAGTGATTATAGTGGTTCAATTCAAGGAGTAAGGCAATATTTATGATTTCCATACATATTCAGACTAAATACAGGAGAGATAGCTTCCCAATTGTAAACATTTCTGATTTCCATACATATTCAGACTAAATACAGGAGAGATAGCTTCCCAATTGTAAAGAAAAAACAAACAAAAAAAGATTAAACACTAGCTTTCATCCCTCAAACAATATTTTTCAAGATTATCCAGAACACACGTAATAACTGGAATAATATGTTTCTACCTGATTTGTGGCTGACAGGCAAAAGTCGAAAATAAAGGTTTGCTGCTTTTTTCAATCATGTTGAAATTTATTCTTTATTTTAAACAGGCTTAAACTAAAAAAAAAAAAAAAAAAAAAAAGCTATAAACGTATTAACGCAGCGCACTGTGACTTACACTCAAACATACCTTTGAAAAGCATGGTCGCGCAAATGCAAAACCAAAACGACCATGGTCCCAAAAACTTCGGGAATCGCATCCTGGCGCTGCTCAGTGGACTCCAACCCTCAGCAGCGGGCGCTCAGCAGTGGGTGCTCAGAAATGTTCTCCGGCTCGGAGGAGGTGTGAACATGAGGCTGGAGAGAGACGGCGAGGAAGGAGACAAGCGTGTGAGGAAGCGAGAATAAATGTGGCGCGTTCACGCTGCTTCAGACGCGCAGTCCGCCGCACGGCGACAGACGAGCGCGTGGAAACCCTGACCCCAACAAGACCAGTTCAAGACCTTGTCATGATTGATTTTAATTCCGTCCCAACAGCCAAATACCTGTTGTGGAATTTAAATCTTGAAAGTCTGAAAAGAAGCTTTAACTCGCCTTTTCAAAGATATATAGCTGTAATTGCTGTTCAGTGTTAAATGTCAGCCTTACACACCTCATAAATTCAGTTGTTTTGTATCTCACACTCTCATCGCTTTTATGGCTGTACTGTTATTTATAATAAGTGAATGCAGCAGAGGGATCTATGACACACACAGAGAAAGAGTGTGTGCTCCATTCAGTGACATTATCAAGGTGTTTATTATATCTTTTATTTATAGATAAGATAAGATTTAGTCTTATTAAAAGTTTTGTGTTTGGCATCTAGCATTTGTGATGTCAGAGCTGCTGCTTTGACATCTTAAATGAGACTCATGGAGGAAAATCAAGATGATGCACCATCAGAGGTAAATGTTTCCATTTTAAGTTAAACAGAATGACTTTTTTTTGTTACAAATTGATTCATTAATGTTTGTGAAGAAGAGATGATCAGTAAGTCTTGTCTTCAGTTGCTTATGTAGATCCAGATCCAGGAGATTATCCCGTTTGACAACAGGCAGAGTACACCCTGGATAATTCACCAGGGCCGCATAGAAAGACAAATATCAATTCAGTCTAATACCTACAATCAATTTCAACTGAACAATTCACTTATATTCCATGTTTTTGGTGGGAGGAAGCCGGGGAACCTGGACAGAACCCACACGGACACAAGTAGAACATGCAAACTCGACGCAGAAAGGGCTCAGGTGGAATCGAACCAACTTACCCTTGTGAGGCAACAGTGCTACCCACTGCATCTCTATGCTGCCCTAGAAATTGATTACATGATTAAAACACAATCTTAACATAAGCAATGAGCTTCAATACATTTTAAGTGCAATGGCTTAAATAACAATATGTAAAACAGAATGCTTTTATGTTTGAAATTAAATATTCTGCTATTTTTAGTTTATAAACCGGTAAGGTGTCAGCTCAACAGTTTTATTTTCACATATTTGAAAATCTACATTATACAATTTATTTAGTCTTCTGACTGGCTTGTGGTCCTGTCTTGCTCAGCTTTTTCTGAAAGTTTAAACTGTATAGAACATGTAACTTTGTATATAAGTGTATTAATGACACCTGGCTAAAATATCAGCCTTTTTCAGAAGCACTTGTTGTATTTTCAACAAACTTGTTTCTAATTGCAACAGGTGGCTCAAAAGCTCTGTAAGGTAAAAGCCACTTTCTGTTACCTAACTGGCACCACTCAGCCATTCTATGACAAACATAGTGGAGCATTGTAAGAAAAAAAAGAACACACTGGAGAACAGGTCAATCAAGCAGATGGGGAGACCGCTCACAATGAATGCTAATGTTGCGCTGTGTCAGTGAATGTAATTTTTTTTCTAGAATTGATCATATGTCATGCCTACAGCTTGTCGATCTCCAGAAGGGCGAGAAATCTACAGAAATCTGATAATGCTTCAATCAAAGACAATGTCAAATATCATAGATGCAAACAAAAAAAAAAGTCAAAAAAGTCAAATCTCTTTACCTTCCTCAGTGCTGGAAATGACTCAAAAGTTAGAGCAGATCTCAACTCCTTCTTCTCCCAAGACTGGAAACTCTCATTTATGAAAGTAGCGTGTCACACAGCAGTTTCCCATTGCTGATGTTAAAAAAAAGGTCTAACAGCACATTTTTTTGTATTTACTGTGTGTTTGTGCAAAGTCTGGCTCATGATCAAATGACCTATTTATTCCAGACCATAAATAATTTCAGTCGGAAATAGGACCCGACAGGCAATGAGGGTTCCACTGCACTTTTGAAAATGTTTTCACTGCCTCTCTTCCTCTCAGTGGAACTTATCATGTAAGCAGCTGTCCTGTGCCAGTGGTATTAGGCCAGCTCCTGTTACTTTTTATACCTCACGTGTTGGCATCTCGTAAGTCTAGAGTGCCATCATTGAATTATTCTATTAGAAGTGATTCGGTACAGAACCTTATATCTTTCTCTGCTGCTGTTGTGCCAAGTGCCACTGCAGACTTAGAGAAACCTCAGATCACAGCATTCGTCACTGAACTTTTCACACGAAGCACAAACCTCATCAGTGAGTAGGATGTGGCATTAAACTAATCCCATTTCACTGAGGATGAAATCTTTGTTGAAGGGCTGTCCAAGATGTTAAAAAATATTGTGCCTTAAACAAATGTGAAAAACTAGAAAACATGTAACATAAATTAATGTAAAGGTTTGTCATCATTTTCACGAAGTTATAAGAGGTTATAAACTGACAACAAAGTCAGTCATGAACAGGTATTCCTCAGGATATGAACATTCGACTTATGAGCATTTGGCGTTACAAACAACTGCGCGCTGCCATATCCGACTACTGCAGTTCCCCTTTCTGCCACAACCCCGCCGAGCAGCACCCCTCTCCAACACTTACCTCCCCCATTATTCTTGTTCTTGTATGTTGTTGTCTCTATGAGCATCTCACCACATCATGCTATGATACACCTTGGATATGTTATCGTTTATCATGGCTGATAAAGCAAAGGCTAGGGAAGACAGCGGTAGTGGCGACAAACTTCGATGACAACTCTGCATCTCACCCACAATAACTCCTTCCTCCTCATCCTTTTCCCTTGCTCTAAAGGTAAGTTACACGCTACATGCTGCAATACTGCACAGTTGATCATCAACATTAACAGCTGGCTGGGTGTTGTTGTGGACTGCAATGAAAAAAATAGTTGAGAGTTCTTCAAGTGTTTTCTTATTTGTCTCCTGAAGGATTAAATTCTAAGGATCAAAAGTTTACAGTAAATTAATTTGAATTGAAAACGAACGCATGAATCACGAGTGAAACTAAGCGGTGGAATTGAAACTACACTTTACGTATGCATTTTAATATATGTTTATATTCTTATTTATTGTACAATAACATGATATCAATGGGTTTTTAGTGATTGTAACAGGCCAATATTTGTGGCAGACAGCCATAAAGTTGAGTGAAATGATATAAACTCTTTTTTTTTTTTTTTTTGTAAACTGATATACAATCAGTAACGACCTAACTCACAATGACCTGCATGTGAATTTTATTTTATTGTGTTGTTTTTATGTCCTGTCATTGTTTCTGGTAAGTCTTTGGGAATAGTACTCTTGTATTTAGGGTAGACCTCAAATTATTTCAATTGCCATTTGAGGTCATTTGAATGACCTCAAATGTTGATTATAGATTGAAATTTAATAAATAATGACTCACAAACAATTTGCCTGGGTCGAGGACTACTTGTATATGACAAAAGTGGTTTATTGTCTGTTGACAATAAACTCTGGACTGTTACAGACTTGAATAAGTCTGAACATGCGGACAAAAAGTCTGCATTGTTAAAATGACATGTAAAACACAGCAACTTAGCCAAATCAGTCTCAAAACTACAAATGCTTTTTCCCTAACGCAAACGCATTGGAATGTTTTTGTGTTTTCATTGTCGGTCTAAAAGAGTCTATGTATTTTTTGCCCCTCTGTGTGTGATGCCTCCTCCTGTGCTCCCAACATTATTTACCCCTGCAGGGAATGGCAGTTGCAAATACTTGCACAGCAGGCTACAGAACAAGTAAACAAGTATGCAACAAAACCCTTCAAAATAGTGCAGAGTTCACCAACAGCAAACTATTAATTGTTGAAAATCTCAACAAAACATCAGGTGAACATTAGACTTAAATAAGCCCTCAGTTCTGTTTATCATGTATTTACCACTTACTAGAGAAAATATTACTGAGAGATGTAGGATTAGACTATATTTGTTTAAACATCAGAAATCACAAAATAAAAAACTGTGACATTTAACTACATTTTCAGTGTCACAAGTTCAGCTTTGCCAAATTAAACCTCTTGTTACAGACACAGAGTGCGATCCGGCCACTGTTTCTTAGTCAGGACAGAGACTGAATCTGCATCACAGTTTGGTTATTTTTAAAACCACTGATCTACTGATACGAGGTGAGAAAAGGAAGGACTGTGTAGAAAAGATCATAGGGAGATGTTAATTATCTTTTATAAATGAGACGTCTTCTGCTAATGGACTCAGATGTTGAGGAGCTACTATTCCTGCTGTCTTTCTTCTGTCTGCCTTTTTATTCTCCACGTCTCTCCCGTCTTCTTCTAATGAAACAAAATCTGGCAAACAAGTAATTGGCATCACAGATTGTCCGATGCATGCTATTGCTTTCATATATTCATGTTATCACCACCATACAAATCTAGAATATAGAAAAATGCAGAAGATTTTAATCACATATTTTGTTAACCATCGTCCTCTTGTCCCTGCTTCTGAATTAAGTATAATCTAAATTAAATATTAGTAAATATTAAATTAAGTATTTTCCTCTCTCTTTATCTCTCACTCTCCCTCGCTCTCATCTCTCTCTCTCAAACAAGAATCAGAATCGATTTTAACTATTTCAGAGCTATGAATGATTGAGACACTTTTACAAACCTATGGTGTGTCAAAGGTGTCTTACGTCCCATGTTAAATGAGGAACTTATGTTCAGTCACTGTTTGGTTTAATTCAAGCATATATTGCCCACATTTCATATGAGGTGTTTTGGAAGTGTGTGTTCCTGTTGAGTGAATCATCGCTTGGATGTTGTACGTAACATCTTGAATATCGATTCATGAATAAATTAAAAAATGTCAAAATCTCTATCTCTCTTCTCTATCGATTCTCGTAGCTAGAGCTCGCGATGAGCGCCGATCTCTATCTCGTTCTCTCTATCTCTCTCCATTCTCTTTTCTGCTCTCTTCTCTCTCTCTCTCTCTCTCTCTCTCTCTCTCTCTCTCTCTCTCTCTCTCTCTCGTGTGTGTGTGTGTGTGTGTGTGTGTGTGTGTGTGTGTGTGTGTGTGTGTGTGATAAAATGGGGTCAGATGAGTTTTAGTTTTGTCTGAATTCCTACCTTGAATGTGTGGAAGAAGCAAAGCTTTTTCTGTGATGGAGACCACAGGGGTCCCAGAACTACCTGAGGTGTTTATAAAAGTTTGCATGCATTCAGGAATCCACATTGGTGTGTGCGTGTGTGTCTCTGTGTGTGTGCACGCTTGTGCATGTGCGGAATTATAATGAGTAAAACAAATAAACAAAAAAAATAGCATTCTGTTTACTATGCTCTGTTGCCTGTAGTTTTTATGACTATGTGAGTGTCCGGCTACATCCCCCCCCTCCATTCCCCAAATCATCTTCTCCTCCGTTGTCTTGGTGTCATTTGTCTTTATTACACACTGCACACGTAGTGACTCGGTCTATTACAGGATGCCGAAGAAAGGTCAAACCTCTCACACACACTTAGGACTAAATTGTGGTGAAGGTTAGCTCTGTGTGATGTGTGAATGTGTGTGTCTTTGTTGGGGGGGGTTGCTCAGAGACAAATAGCCTGGGAAGCAAAACAACTGTACAGATTCTGGCTTTGTGTGGGTGAAGAAGAACAATGTGTGAAAGAGTTCAACTACATGCAGAGAAATGCATTCGCACCTACTGAAAGATGCTTAGATTCATAAATAGGAGTTGCTTCAATTATTAATCAGCTTAGTTATGTTGGACTGTTACTTATCCTATCTGCACTTCAGCTTTTAGGTGGTCATTTTCATGAGTGGTTGAGCAAGAGTGTAAATATTACATCACTCAAATTAATTCACAGGAGACCTCCTGCTCATGTATTAAAGTTTTAATGTGGCCCCTTGAGAGGTTGAGATACAAATTAATACTCTGGAGACTTGCTTTGATATTTTTTGAGGTCTTAGTCAGCTTTCACTCAAAGAACAGACTGTAACTTTGCTTTCTTTTGCAGGATACATCACATGCAAACATTTTTGAACAATATCTATTTCTATTGCTCTGCTTCCTTCTGCTGCTTTTTAATCTGTTGAGAGGTGAAATACATTCTTGACAAAAAAAATACCTTTTTTTCCACATATAATGTTAAAATGCCATCGTCAAAACTAATGAACCGTCTTCCCGCTAAAACAGTGGTTAGAGCCTCACCCAGTGGAAGAAGTGTGAAGGTGCACAAAGTGTTTGAAAATTGTAAACATCATTAATCCATCGTCTATAATTCTTTAAAAATATAATTTGAACACAATTTCCACATCAACAATCAAAAATCTATGTTTAAATGCAAAAATTAAAACTGATGCAGCTTCATAACAACATAGCAATGTCCATATATATGGAATGTGGTTGTGAACACATTTATTTATTTATTTTATTTATTTAAACATTTACTGTATTCACAGTACATAATGGTACCAGCAAAATTTATTGTGAACAGTTATTGCATTAAAGCTTATTTGTTATTTTTAAAAATCATTCGTTAAAAAATAAGATTGACTCAAAGACTCAAGAGAAAAACTGAGATTGGGATTTGGAGCTCTGTAATGTGCTTGTTTACTGACAAGAAGTGTTTTAGTCAAGACTGTGTCACCTTTATGCAGAGTCTGAGAGCACCGGTTGTCCCTGTGAGGAAGCACTAATGCATGTGTGTGTTTTGGATGGTCTCTCAGAGCTCCCAGAGAAAAGATGACCTTGAGAGGTTGACTTGATGCTTGACTCCATTCATTCCTCTCCAAGTAAAACGTCCATGAGAGAAACTCTTGTTAGCTTTCGCATTCAGCTGAGAGATTCTGAGCTCTGAAGAAAAACATTCAGCTCTTCAGCAGTTTACCAGTCACACTGCAGGTAAATCGTATTTTTCTGATGCACTTTATAAACATTTACTTACTTTACTTAACACAACGGAAATAAGCAGTCTGTAACTATTTTTTTATTGTGTGTGTGTGTGCGTGTGTGTGTGCGTGTGTGTGTGCGTGCGGGCGTGTGTATGTGCATATACTGTATTTGTATTCCTATGCATTCCTGAAATTTGAAACCTTAACTTTTTCCAGGTATGAGGTTTGTTTTCCTGTTTGTTCTTTTGAGCGGTAAGTGGGAAATTATAATTGTATGTCTTTAAAACTTTGGTTATTAATATATGAGAATTTTTTTTTCATTCGGGTCAGTGATAATCCAAATGAATATTCAGATTGAACCATGCAAGATAATTTACCTCACATTTACATATTTTAATTTTTCTACAATTTCTTTAATTTTACCATATTCCTAGTTATAATTCTTGGATTTTTCTTACACTTGAACCATGGAAGTCTATTTTATTGTGCTTTACTTTGTGTTAAGGGGCTTTTGCGGCTCCATTTCTGAAGGAAAAGGAGGCAAAAAGTTTGATCAGGCTGAAGAGACAGTCTGGATACTGGGATCCACACCACCCTCAGAACCAGTGGGGATACACCATTCAAGAACAGGTGACACAGCACCGCCTAATCTGAAGCCAGAGTTCTACAAGTGACTGCAGCACAGTGGAAAGAAGGTGTTGAGGAGACAATTCTGTGAAAATGTTTTTCTTCCTCAGGTTAACGAGTACTGGACTGCCCTACGAACAGACGCTCAGTACTACATGGACATGGGTAATCTGATGTTTGACCGCTCTGTGGCCACGTGAGTAAAATCAGAAGTAAAGTATGTTTCAGGTCTTTGGAAGTGTGCCTTGTAGTGCCAGGATTGTATAGTACAGTGCTAGTTTGATGAAACTTTTACATACTTCTATAACTTAATGTTTATGCTATAAATTCTTTTATATTTTTTGTCTGGTTGTGTTGCAGGGAAAACAACAGAATGTATATGGAGATGCTGCGTAATGCACGAGCCCACCTGGACAGCCAGACAGGGGGACACAGATAAAAAAAAAAAAAAAATGACGTAGTTCTTGTTCAGGAGTTACAGCTCATACATTTGCAACATTTTGATTTACACTTTCCACACACAGTAATGCTTCAAAACATGTTCTGAACTGTTAACTACTATTACCTATATTTAAAGTACATTAAAGTGTTTGTCTTGCATTTAAATACTTAGTGGACATAAGAGTCTAAAATTGAACCAGAGAATATATTGTTCTTATGATTTATTTTTTAAACAATCATCCATTAAGACTACAAAACTTTCCATTTACAAAAATAAATTCTTGATGCCGTGTGATGTGTGGTGATGAATGTACTTCACATATGAGACAAGAAAGGAGTGAAAGATTCCTTTTAATGGGAAAAAATCAGCAGGAAATGAGATGCTGTCATGTCGAAATGGAATAATAAAAAATGTCATGATATAATTAAAAATTTTCTTTGCATTGTACATGTTGAATGTCTACATGATTTTATGGGTTATTTTCTAAAAATGTTGCCAGTAATGCAACACTTATTACCTTTAATTAATTTAATCAAATACAAAAGATCTTTAGCCTTTTTTCCACCAAAGTTCACAGTAAAATACCAATATTGCCATAAACAGTTTCTTCCATGATTGAATGTAAATTCAAAATTCTCATTTGAATTTCAATAAATCTCAGTCTTTCATCTCCTGCTTCCCGTTTTGTGGCTTTGTTGTTAACACATGGAACTGGCTGTGTTACTAATTTAACTTAGCGATGAGAGTTTTATTACAGGAGATCAAAAGTGAAGTTAGTTCCAACAAAAAAAATTGTCATGTATATACTGTACAACAAATTTATTAGGCATTTTATTAAACAGTGTTAAGTAAAACATTTCAACAAAGAAATGTACAAATATATTCTTTTATTCATTGCATATTATTTATGTTGCTTGCAACAAACTTCAAGAACTGCAGCAACCGACTTCGAGACAGACCAATGTGAAAGATTGTCAGCTATAATCTTAATGACTTTATTCTCCTAAAGTATACCACTCTCTTCAAAGATTTTGCAAAAAAGATGTGATAAAACTCTCATATATGTGCCGTAGGTAGTTCATATGTTGTTGGTACCCCAAGAGAGCTTTCCTTCTTTATCTTGAAGTATACCATAAAATGTAGTTACAGTAAAAGGTATTTGGTGATGATAAATGCTTGTGCTAACAAAATCACTTTTTCACTATTGTAACAGACTATGTAACAGACTATGTGTTGTTTGATATGATGGTTTGATATTGTCATTTAGAACAATACTGAAGAAGTGGGAAGTACAAAAGGATATAATTTTATTGTTTAGTTGTACTTTATATTAAGTCAAATGATGTCACATTTGGCTGTTTTCAGTCAAGTTGTCATGTAATTTTAGATTTAATGTAGTAGTATATTTATAAATGACTTAGCGAACACTAATAGCTGCACGCTACTTAAAACCACCAGGTAGTGAAAATTAAACGTCAGGGCTTTGGCAATTGACGGGACTAAAATTAACACATGGTTGAAAGCATCCAAAGATTGTCTTATCTAATGACAAACACAACATTATGTTATCCTAGTTATTTGATATATGCTATAATGTGCATAAAGGTGATACTTATAACATTCAAAAAACATAAAATATTTTACACAATGAGTATAGAGGTGAAATTTAACCGTCACTTTCTTGGTTTCATCAAATTAAAGCATCGGTTATCTTTAAAAAAAAAACTGTAATGGCTTCCTCCTGGTCAGTGTTGAAAGACTGAAGGTTGTTTGTCAAATTACTGTGAAAGGAGTGTGTTATTGCTACTAATTTGAAGGTGGATCTTCACTTGCAATTGGGGGAATGATTTTCATAAACTTTTGCAGAGCTGGAGTAAAGATGAGGATGGTCCCCAGTACAGAGACAGTGAGGAAGGCCCAGAGGAAGATCCTATCCAACACCTGTGCAACAAATTTCCAGTCTTGCACGACCTGAAAAGGAGAGAATAGGAGATAGTATAATAGAAATATAAACACACTCTAATCAGAGTTAATAAATACTTATAATCTCTTGCAGTATAATCCAGCTGAACCCACCTCTCGGATGAAATGCTCTTTCCGGATATGTCTGCTGATGTAGCGCACCGAATAGATAGCCTTGTCCAACATGGTCGCCCAGGCCTCCTCTTCCTTTCCTTCGGAGGCCGTCTGTCCATGGGCCCCACTGTTTGCCTTCTGACCTCCTCTCCGACCTCCAGACCTAGGCTTCAGCTCCGGGCTGTCAGGAGCCAGCTCTGGGTAGTGGTAGCGGTCAGTGTGTCCACGCATGCAGAGCAACCTTGGAAGTTTCTGAAGGAAGAGATTACGAACCCACGGCGACATTGGGTGGTAGGTGGCGGAGGAACGGTGGTGCACGTTGATGACAAAGACAGTGACGATGATTGAGAGAGTAACAAAGATCATAATGAACAGCAAGTACTCTCCAATGAGAGGGATCACCTTGGAAGAGGAGGGGATGATTTCTTCTATGACTAGGAGGAACACAGTGAGTGACACAAGGACAGAGGTAGAGAGTGACAGCTTCTCTCCTTCATCTGAGGGAAGGTAAAACACTAAGACAGTCAGAAAGGACAAACCCAAGCAAGGGATGATGAGAAAGAGGGTGTAGAACAAGGGCAGTCTCTTCAGAATAAAGGAGTAAGTAATGAATGGATACGAATACAAGCCATCCTTCCTGTTCCCTTTAGCACCAGTGGCACTGAGGATCTCCCACTCCCCATTATCGAAGAAGTCCTTCCGGTCTACCTGTTTATCTATCAGAATCAGGTCCACCATGTTTCCATCGTAAGTCCAGGAGCCAAACTTCATTGTGCAGTTCTGTCGATCGAAAGGGAAGAAGGTGACGTCCATAGTGCAGGCTGATTTGTAGCTAGCAGGTGGTGTCCAGGTGATGGCACCATTGTACCTCACAATGGCTTTAGTCATCAGAGAGCCCTCAAACCGACCATCAGCGCTGATGAAACACAGGAAAGAATAAGAACATCGGATTCACAAGTAGATATTTGTGCATCAGCTGGTTTCTGGCATGTATGAGCAATTTTACTTTTCGTAAAGGACAATATCTGGGAGCCAGATGTTTTCAGAAGGAACTCTGATTGATGTTATTCCTCCATATTTCTCTGGATTCCATCGCAGTTTGTAATCGATCCACTCCTGGTCAACAACAAAACAGGACACACATATGAAGTACTCAGTATATGTCAAGTCAAATTCACTGACATATTCTGTCTCTCCTCTATATGTCTGTTTTTCAAATTACAACTTTTAAGGAAAGATATATAACTGCCATATTGCTGTTTTGAAATGATATTAATGGTATTTATAAATTGTATAATAACATAGAATCAAATTTATTTACATTCCTCAGTATGGACAGGAGATTTGGCGTTGCAATTACTTTACAGGTCTGAAACCAGTATCTCTTATGGTGTGAAGGTCGCTCACAAAAAATTCTTGAGTTCCAACTCAACAAACTGTAGAGCTCTGGATAAATATGAGACAATGCCTTCGTACTGATAGTGGATTCCAACAAAATTAAAGTAAATGGGACGATGGCCTTTATTTCAGGCTTGCTCACCTGACACAACCAAACGTTCGTTGTCATCAGTTGGTTTTTCTCATCCTAAAACAAAGACAAGACACAAAAGATTACTATTTGAAAAAAAGTGAAGATTAATGGATACGGCATGTGGTCGGTTAGGTTTGTTTGTCTGTTAGCTAATACTTTAAGCAGGAATCATGGTGGAAACTTTGGGTAAGGGAATGATCCTACAAAAGGTTTGATCATTTTTGAATGCATGGGTGGTTTTTGAGTCTTATCTACCTGCCTCCATACACTGAACAAACACGACAAGGAAGCTTTGAAACAGAAGTTATTAAACAAAAGTGAGCTGAAGCATTAAAAACACAGCAAGAGGACGATTGTTATAAAAAAGATGTAGATTGGTTAACACAGTTTTATTTCCACTTGAGTGGAAGAAAGCTTAAGAAACAGAGGGAAGTCTGACAGCAACTGACTGGAGAGATCAACCTGGCTGAGAGACATACAAAGATTTAGTTGTTTGGTTTGTGCAGACCAGGCCACAGCTGTCACAATGGGTTGGATGTTTCGGTGATCACATAGAGCAGAAGTGAAGCATAATCTAATGCAGAGCCCTGCAGCAGCCACATGGACTCAAGGGACTTTCGTAGCGTGGACAAGCCGCTCCTGGTCTGATTGTCTCTCCCCTCCAAAATCCAACAAATCATTAACTAAAATCTGTGTCTGCATGAGAGCCTTTCATTGTCATTGATAGTCTTTGCTCTGTGCACACATTAGTTGGATGAATAGAGAGTTAAATCTAAACTGGACGAGATGAATATTTCAAGCTAAGCAGAGTGCATCCATTAACATCTTGTGTTTTCTCCTCCTGAACACCTGAACCGTCTCAGCCTATCACAGGCAGTCACTGAATTATTAAAGACACACTCTGGAGGAAGAATGCATGCTTGTAGATATGAAGAGAGTGTTCCAGATCTGTTTGAGAACCATAAAAAGGTCCACTGTGAAGCTGTCCTCTTTGGTCTGATCTGCTAAAACAAAAAGAACAACGAACCAACTAGACCAAATTTCTTCCAGCTGCTGTTATTTTCCATGTACTTAACCTCTTTCTTCTGTGGCTTCTTTTGATGGGCTGGTTCTGGCTGTAAAGATTCTGTAATGATCTTTATTTTGTTAACAACAAATGTCATCACAGATTTTTTTCTAAATGAAATAGAGGTCAATATTTGTTTTTCATAAATACTCATACAGGAATATTTTCTTTTCATTTATGTTTGACCCTGGGCAGATTTGTTATTTCTAACTACAGAACAACATAAATCAATTTACTAGTATGAAAACTGTAAAAACGTGTTTCTTGTTGAGTCACATTCACACACTATTGTCACACACATTCACACATTATCCAATCATTGAAGCTTTACTTTATATGCTGATATAACATAAGGGCTGATGTTTTTGTTAATAATATTTCTATGTAACTGACCTAATAATGTCTATTTGTTCCATGGAAGACTCAATGAGCCAAGAGATGCACTCAGTGGTGGATCCAGTGGTTATGTGTGCGATTTGATTTGTGTGAAATGAGGGGTAAATGCTCAGTTGTGTACACAGTACTATTAAAATACATGTTGGTGTAAATAATAAATACATCAATGTATTTGTAATGTATGTGACGTGCTACAGTAATATGAAGACTAGTATAGCATGGATTTGTGTTTGTTATATTAGCTGAGTTCTCACCACATCCACCAGTTGGGAGATCTTGAGTCCAAAGCGTACTTTAATGGTGTCGTTGGCGTGCTGGATGGGCCTGACCCACCGCTGGTAGCCCTGAAAAAGGTTCTTCAGTAAAGCATCCTCCATCTCTGCCAAGGACACAAACTCACTTTGTGCTGAAACAAAGAGAAGGAATGTGGATTTAGAACTGTTCATTAAATGCTTGTGCTCACATAGACTTCCATTTATTTTAAACTTTAGTCTGTCTGGAATTTAAAACTGTTTTTTTTTTTTTTTTTGCAGTTCAGCTGCATATCAGCTCCTATCATTTGTAATCTCTTTTGTTCGTACTGTCTAAGTGGTGCAAGTGTAACTTGACACATTCGTGAGATGTGTGTTTTTCTTCTTCTAGTGGTGGTGGTGATGGTTGTTGTTTTTATTGTTGCTGCTGCTGCTGCTGTTGTTGTTGTGCTACAGTGTAGTTGATGTTTTCAGGCAATTTTGGTTGTAAGTTTGAGATTAAACCATACCTGGGAAGGTGATAGCGCCTTGACCTTGAAATTAACCCTAGAGAACCCACACCCATTTATCCTTACAGGAAAATTATGTGGGTTATACCACAGACCGAGTGGACCATATAGAACACATTTCTAAAGTTTTTTTCATAACAATAAGTTTTATTGTTATAGGTTTTATTATTATTTTATTATTATATTACTATTTTGGAGAGATCACTTTCTGTCACAGACACATGACTGTCACATGGTCATGATACCAGGATGTTGAGTATATGTCGCTTAGGGACTTAACGAGTTAAAATCAGACATATAGCTTTACGAAGAGACAGGGAAATTCAAAGCGTGTGTAACACCGGTGTCACCGTGGGTCCTCTCGGGTTAAGATTGGCTTCATGTGTGATCTTTCAAAGAGCATTTGTACAAATAAAAAGTTCCTAAAATTTGGACAATGGCAGCAGTCCTACATTCACTCCATCTAACTTGTCAGACAAGCGGATACTGTATGGCCTATAAGAGAACAGGAGGGGATAATGATGCAGCTATGCACAGTGTAAAAAATGGAGGGGGAGGGGACAGACAGAATATGTCCAGAAGACAGACAGTAGCGCATCAGTCGCCTGAGGCAGTGTGAGGTCTCTGGGGCAACAGAGACCATAATATTGACAAGAGACATCTGTAATGTCAAACACAGGGGAAATCAAGTGCAAGAGCTCATGTGTGTGGTGGAGAAGAGCACGGACCGGCTGGTTTCTCCTCTGGCTTCACATCTGTCTTGACCCAATAAACACAAACCCTATTACTGTAATCAGGTGTGTTTTACTCCCAATGGATCAGCTCTGCCTTTTTTGCGTTCAATGACAGTGAGAGATGCTGAGAGCTGGAAACTGAATCCTGTGCGCCTTGCTCAGCTTTGGACTTCGGGACAAACCGACCGAACACGTTTTTGTTTTCCTGATAGGCTCCTCAGAATGACATCTGAGGGAAGCAGGAGTTCAACACAACATGGAAATGATCTGAGAACACCGTTGAGTGTTTTATTTAACATAGAGCTTTTTTCTATTGAGTAATTACGGCTACAATTTAAAATCCACTCGTTACAGAGAATAACGGGCAGGAGCGACAAGACAGAGACACCGGGAAATATTTCAGTATACTAACCAGGTATTCTATACACGAAAATACACAAACTATGGCAATAACAATATGAGTGAATAAGAAGTAAACAAGCTACTTTTTACATTACAATTGGACGACATAAATGTGAACACCACGTGATTACCGGAACGACACGGTGCTGGACGGGTTTACAGCAGTTTGCTTACCGGGAATATTGACGAGAGACACCGGGTAGGACACCGACAGCAGGAGAAGGACTGTCAACTTCATGGTGTCCTCCTGATCGGGCTGAGCGCTCCTGCAGGCTCCCGTTACCTTCGCTTATTCGGTCGTCGGACGCGGTGACGACACCGAGGTTCCCATCAGTGTTGAATCAGAGACAAGCAGCCTGCTCCACTCTCACAGCCAGTGGGGACGCGTTGGGACGGCGGTGTGCGCGGCCGGTGCGCTGGACCTGTACCGGAACTCCGGTCGGTGCGTCACGGGGAGCGGCGGTCCGCGGAACGGCCCAGGAAGGAGGGAGGCAGGGAGGCAGAGACAGGGATGAAGGGAGGGAGTGATGCCCGGTTGGGCGTAAGGCGTGGAGCTTTAAAGGAGGGTTTTCGAAAAAATAATAAAATAAAATAAAAATTATATATATATATATATATATATATATATATATATATATATATATATATATATATATATATATATATATATATATATATATATATATATATATATATATATATATATATACATATACACACACATATATATAATTAATAGTTATTGATATAGTTATGGTAATAATCGTGATAAATCATGTAACGTGTGCGTGTGTGTCTACGCGTTCGTGTCGCTGTGACGTCATTAAAGCGGTGTAGCTCTGACAGCTGCTGTACACATGGTCGCCTCTGGAAGCACCTGTGTTCGTGTTATGTGCCACTTCGCTCACCACGGTAGTGAATCTCTATCCAAGTGACGGACGTGCGCGTCAGTCGGTGGTGCTGCTCGTCCGTTTGGAGAGCGCTGAGACGAACACTCAAATATCTGTGAAGGTTCTCATTCATTCAGGTCAAAGTTATCCAGAATTGTTTATATCAATCCACCGGACTTTTAGACAGTTCCTTGAAGACGTTTCACCTCTCATCCAAGATCCTCCACTTCCAAGATGAGAGATGAAACGTCATCAAGGAACTCTCTAAAAGTCCAGTGGATTGATTGAAACAACTTCAGATAACACTAAATTATTCTTCTGTTGTGGATTGTCTTCTGGTGATCCTAGACTTTAGGGGCAAAGAAGCTGATTTTTCAAGATTTCTCTGTCGTTGAGGTCTTTTATTTTAAGGCCTCTCTGGTTCTCAACAATGCTGGTCATTAATACCTTGCAGGTATTGTGTTGTGACAGTACTGATTGCAGTGTAAACCAGGGGAATACAGTAGAACGCTACCAGCTGAAGATATTATACCGTACATACGATGTTTCTGTTCTGTCCTTAATCCAGTTTTGTTTTTTCTTGTTGATGCTTTCTGTCAATGTGTAATTTCTCTCCAAACTCAATGCTGCTCTCATTCAACAGATGTCTTGGTGGTGTTTGGTATCTACATGGTTTAAGATGTTTTAAATGAGAGGTTTAGTTTCCATTACAAAGAGTGGCAATATGAATAGATATTTGGGCTTGGGTTAGGGTTATGTAATGTTATATTTACATTTTTATTATTTGTTTGTGATTACTTAGACATCAGGTCAATGTATAATTATATTTACATTTTCATAACACACTGCCTCTTTTTGAATATTAGATTGTATGAAGTGGGAGGCTGAAGACTGGATAAGTACTGACTATAAGTCACCTTCAGTTTCCCAGAGCAAAATCACAGGAAGAAGGTAAACTGCAGAATGTGCCATTATTAGCAGTCTGAAATAGGCTGCAGATGAGCAGCCTTCACCTGTGGACTCTTATCAGTGGAAACCCTTGGGGAGAGAGAAGCGATAAGCTGTATCCCATTAGAGAAATAAGTCAGTAGCCTTAGATTGTAATATTCTAATGTCCTGAACTCCTGAACTCCTTGAATGTGACATCAGCAGCAAAATAAAGATGGGACTGAACAAAGTGGACGGTAGGAGTGTACCAAAATAACATTTACTGAGACAGATGAGTATATTAAACATTATAAGGTTAGGAATCAGTGACATTTGACCTTTAGAGGTGTAGCTCTTACAAATAATGCTGAACTACAGTTAAGATGAGCTACGAGCGAGTGTAGGGACAAAGATTATACCCCATCTGGTTCAGGAACTTTCTCCTTAGATAACCTAGGACAGTTGTCCCATGGTTCTTTTGGTACCAGGCCACACAGAAAAAATACATAAAGTAACTTACATTATTTTCGTTTTATTTATTATGTAATTCAAAAATGACGCTTTCTATTGAAAAGTTAATGGATTCTCTCCACCACATCTGACTATGACTCACTCTTGACTTATGTCAAGATGCTTGCCTTGGTCACATGGCTACCTTCTTGAAGGGGCCGTTCCAGCCTGTAACTCGGAATACATTACAACGAAATTGACATTACCAAGCTAGCAAAACGAACAAAAAACAAACGTCTTTGCAAAGTTGCTTAGGATAAAAGAACCAGTGAGAAGACAGAAGAACCTAAAACCAAAGAAGAAGAGACCTGTAAAATACCAGTTTGTATGTTGGTCACATCATCACTTAATTTTGTTGTATTTATCTGCCACACACTAAAGCACATGTGTCAAAATCAAGGCTCAAGGGCCAAATGTGGCCCGCCACATCATTTTATGTGGCCTTCAAGAGCATTAAAGGTCAGAGTTTCTAAAAATAAATACTGTAGGTCAAAAGTTTGCTTTAACCAAGAACTGCATTTCCCTCAATGCAGTAATCAAACCCATTTAACTGTGAAAAATACGTTTTGAGCGGCACGGTGGTGCAGTGGTGGCAATGTCGCAGCACAGCAAGGGGGTTCCAGATTTGAGTCTGTGCAGTTTGCATGTTCTCCCCGTGTCTGCGTGGGTTCTCTCCGGGTTCTCCGGCTTCCTCCCACCTCCAAAAAACATGCACTTCAGGTTAATTGGCCATTCCATATTGCCTGTTCCATATTGATTGTCTATGTGTGGCTCTGCGGTGCACTCGCGCCCGGAGTTTCCTCCGCCTCATGTCCTTAGACAGCTGAGATAGGCTCCAGCTCCCCGCGACCTGCTATTGCGGATGAAGCGGTAAGAAGATGAATGAATGAAAAACGTTTTGATCAAGGTTAATGTCTTTGGGTTAGATGTTATTTGTCTTTATTCACTTTGATAGCTCATTGATGGAGTTTTGTGGGTTTCACAACGTGACAAATTAAAAGGATTTATGTAATAAAGAGAGTAACAACAAAACTGTTTTCTAATGTTTGTAACTTGAATAAGTAAATTATTTAACCTTAAGGAGTAGTTAAATTTATTTTACATTTTTAGTTACATTTATATGTTACATTTGGCCCTTTCAAGACAACCATTATGCTGATGTGGCCCTCGGTGGAAATGAGTTTGACACCCATGCCCTAAAGGCTGGTCCGTGAAAATATTGTCTGACGTTAAACCAATCTATGGCGCAAAAAGGGCAGGGGACCACTGACCTAGGACACATTTATGATGAGTTTATTGGTGATATGATGCGTTTATGACAGAAAGTATCTTCTATTTAATATACAGACCCTCTCCAGACAACAGGCTGCACAGACATGTATATATCTATTGTGAAATTGTGTTGTTGGTGCAGCAGGTTGACAGACCAAACAGTGAATGGAAAGTGATGTGACACAAAATTCATGATCAGTTATGTAACATTAATGTTGCTTTAACTGAGGTATTAGAAAATTAATTAGGGATATTTCTTTATTAGAGTCGAAAATGTGTTTAAATTAAACATCTCAGAGAGTCATTGGCACGTAGACTCTTCAGTACAATGGTGATCAAATGGACAGTAGTCAAATCATTGGTGGTGGTGGCTGATGACTCTGCTGAGCTTGATGGAACTGACTGCAGGAAGTAAAGGAAGTTTAGACTCTGACAGGAAGCACATTCAAGATTACTCTCAGAATTAATACCATTTATAGTGAATAGTTGGGGTTTTCGGGGTCCAGATGGATTCATGGATGAGTCAAAGTGTATCAAAAACTATTTCTGGAAAACTAGGGAGTTGTTTTCATTGTAAGCTAAACTTAAAGTCCTGGCATGAATTTTTGAGTGACATTTTAATGTCTGTCTATATACAGCTAAATTTTGTGTTTAGTGTGAAACGGCAGGTGTGAGTATGAACGTACATCATCAGCATAATTAGATAAAGACGGAACACACTATATATAGACACATATACTATTATATTTCACAGCTAACCAAGCATAAGGCCCTTCTCTGCTTTGGATTCCTTCCTCATTCTCTCTGTCTCTTTTTCTGTCACACCCTCCCACTCCTTCGTACTCCCTCCATTTCTCTATGACTTGAAGTGACAGGGATAACGGGAGGCTGATTATCACAATGAAATTATCCTAATTTTCTGCTCCACTTGGAGCCATTGGGCGGGCAGCTGCTGCCTCAGAGATCGTCCCATCCGCCTCGCCTCTAATCATTCGGAAACATAAATTCTCGCAGGCTGGAAACCTGCCGGTCCCTTCCCAGACGACTGTGGGCAGCTGCACAGTGTGTTTGCATGTTTATGTGTGTGAGCATGAAGGTGGGAAGCAAAGAGGGAATACATTTTCGGCATCTGTGTATGCATCTACCAAATGTTGTTTGTTTTCTGTGTTTTTGTTCCCAGCCATTCTTGAGCGCATAGTGAAAGTCTGCATAAATTGGCAAAGTGAAGAAATATTTAATAAATGAGAGGAAACAGGCCTGTCTCCTACAGTTAGATCTTAATCTCTTGTTTATTTCGGGAATCATAAAATACTGTGATAAAGGCAGCAAAGAAAATTAATCTCATACACAATCAGTGGACTCACACAGGCTAATACTATTAATCCGGTAAAGCTCTCCCCAATACTTCAAGAGAAAACCTAATGAAGTTTAACTACATTTGAAGCTAAAAGAGCTTTAAGAAGATGAAAACTTCTTCAGTTCACTTGTTTGATATTTCAAATATAAAAAGTACCAAAGAACTGCAGAGCAACATAGAAAGATCTAAAGCAGATCAGAGGAAGAAATTTATAAAACTGTTGAGAACATTGAAAAGTAAATTAAAAAGTAATGCAGGGGATTAGGAGAAAGTGATCATGCAGCATTAGCCTCCAGGATAAATAAATAAAACTTTGAGGAACTTCAAGGTAGAATACAGCTGTAGGAAGCTGCTGTAAACACACACAAAATATTTGACTACTAACTCAATACTTCAATCTAGACATCCCACTTTGATTTCCCTTCGTTCACAAGTCTGACATGATGCAAATCGAAGCCTGCTGATTGAAATTCCAGCTTGCAAGAGTGTGTTATAATACTGTCTTCTTCTGATATGCTGCTGTAGGAATTAGGGAACCACAATCACCGCTAACATAATATCAAAATACTCATGTGTGCACTTCAGTCCATGACCATATGTCGTCAGCTGCGAGTCAGATGTGCTTTGTGTGTTTATGTGTATGTCTCATCTGTAATTGCGCACATATGCATGCATGAGCATCTTCCTGAATGTGTGTGTATTGTGTACAGTATGTGTGGACTATGTGCTTGTGCATGCACATATCCTAAATTTCACCAGGCCACCTATTTTGCTCCTTGTGCACCTGCTTTGTATATTTTTGTCTGCATTATTGGAATGTGTGTTTTTGAATGTGTCCACATGTGTATGTTAGCACAGTTATTTATATCTGTATGTAGACATTAATGCATGTATACATGCTCCAGTGGTGTGCTTGCTCCTCATTGCTTTGCACCCTGGGGTGCCAACATAGAGGACAATCGGGTGTGTATTTCATCTCTCTGTCTGTCTCTGTGTGTTGGTGCCTGAGAGGAGTTCATAGTGCTTTCAGTCCCACAAGGAATCAGTCTCCCTCTCTCATCTGGAGTAACAGAAACGTTGTGTAACGTTTGGCTGCCTCTGGACAAGACTGGCAGATAATGAGGCTCCTTCTGTCACGCACCCACATATGCAGTGTCACATAAAGCCTTGGCAATAGCATCAGGAACTCATGAAAAAGACTTCCTATTTCATTTACATTCTCTTTCTGCTGTGTTATAATAAACATCATTGACAGCAGTGCAAATGAAGCAGCTGTTCTGACCCTACAAATCAGTGCTACTTTAGTTTCAGGGGAAGGACAAAGAAATCCCTGGATTTTAAACCAACACTCTCTGTTTCCTATATCTAAAAAATGTTTGGATATAATAACTATGTGTTCTTTTTCTTATTTTACATGTGATTCAACAAAGTTAAAAGATATCTTGAACAGACAAACCATGAAACTTTGAATTTACTACAGAAAGCCCAGTGTTTAAGAAAATGTAAATATTTTCAGATTATTGCATGTTTATTTCCCAGTTTGGGATAAATAAAGTATGTTCATCTGTCTGTCTGTCTGTCTGTCTGTCTGTCTGTCTGTCTGTCTGTCTGTCTGTCTGTCTGTCTGTCTGTCTGTCTGTCTGTCTGTCTGTCTATCTATCTATCTATCTATCTATCTATCTATCTATCTATCTAACTGTCTGTCTGTCTATCTATCTATCTATCTATCTATCTATCTATCTATCTATCTATCTATCTATCTATCTATCTATCTATCTATCTATCTATCTATCTATCTATCTATCTATCTATCTATCTATCTATCTATCTATCTATCTATCTATCTATCTATCTATCTATCTATCTATCTATCTATCTATCTTATCCACAGTATAAAAAATACCTCAGTAAACCTTTCTCAACGTGTTGGTAAAAATGTTTTAACATCCTGACTAATAAAATGGATGGAGAGTGAAGTTTCTCACAGCAAACAACTTCCTCTGTCTCTAAAACTTCAATGTAGTTAGGTACTTTTCTACCTAACTACAATCGTTTCATTTATAATTTGGGTGGGGGATTTCCTTACAAGACTTTTAAAGTGCAGTTTGTTCTGTCTACAGCATCAGCTATTGTACTGCAACAAAAGAGTGTCCTTCCTTCAAATGTGTTTGATGTAAGAAGTATAATATGTAAAGATATCACTTTATGGTTTGGTGTAGTGCCAACGCGGCAGCATGCATACAAACAAGGACTCATCCATGCCAAGACCCCCACAGGGTTTTTGACTTAACAAATGTCTCTGTAGAAATTCAGCAGAAGGTGTGAAGACTTTCTTGCTGTATAATCCACAGCTTGGCAGCAGTAGCTCAGTCACAGCACTTTCAGATGATGTGAGATTTCAGGGTTCTGCTCTGTTCTATTCCTGCTGCTGTCTGATTTGCTGAAGCAGCACCAGCAGAGTTGATCTCTGCTGATCCTCCGTTTGTGAATCCATGTCCGGAGGGTCTGCAGGCTGTCAGTCTCTCACATTTAAATTAGATTAGGTTATGAAGAAAGGTCCACCCAAAATGAAAAGTATTTCTAGGACAACTTGCGAATCATGTCAGATTTGCTAGAAAAAAAAAAAAAACAGCCTCAGACAAAATGAAAGGAATTTCAATATTTTTTTCTACTCCAAAAGCTAGATGTGAATATTGATGCTGACACTTATCACAATATGCGCTATGAAATCTCTCTGTCACAGAGGGTTCTATGACAGCAACTTAGCTTAGCTAGATTTAGCTTAATGTAAAAGTATTAGCATTACTTGAAGAATTACTGGCGAATAGACAAAGAAAGTTACATGTAGACAAATAATAATAAACACATGAATGTTTTGTATTTTTGGAGCGATGCCACTCACCTCTCCTGTTCAAACAGCACCGATCTGATAGAGCTGGTGAGAATTGTTTTCTTTACATGGAATTAATATTCAAGGAAATAACATGCATCGAAAAACTGAACATTTCAACGCTACTTATGGAACCATGTGAAAGTGTCTTCGTAATATTTGTTCTCAAAACCTCAAAAAGTGCCAAAAGTATTTGTTTCACACCTAAATAATATTTCTTAATCCTAAAACAATGTTTCTTCATCCACCTGTAAATATTTATCTGAGTAAATTCAGAAGTCTGATCTTTGTGTGTGTGTGTGTGTGTGTGTGTGTGTGTGTGTGTGTGTGTGCGTGCGTGAGTGCGTGTCTGTGTGTGTGTGTGTGTGTGTGTGTGTGTGTGTGTGTGTGTGTGTGTGTGTGTGTGTGTGCGTGCGTGCGTGAGTGCATGCGTGCGTGCATGTGTGTGTGTGTGCATGCAGAAGGCTCCCATTGGAATGAATTATTTAGGGGTGAGTCTCTTTAAGTTATCTCCGGTCGACTGGCCGCAGGCACATAAAGTTCTGCTCCTGACGACACAAGAGACTACCCTAATTCAGCATCAAGCCCTCTTAGCACCTCCCCATCCCACCCTCCATCCGTAGCATCTTTTCCCAGCATGCTTCAGTGATCCACTGCAGATGTCCCCACAGCCCTGTATCTGTGTAGAGGTTACCAAAATACTGTAAACATACACAAATAAAAAGCTAGTTATTTATTGTTATGGATGAGATGATCAAAAAAAGTTTGGTAAAGAAAAGCATTTAACGGAAGTATCATGTATTTTTGATCACATAACCCAATCAAAGCCATGGAATGAGATCAACAGACACACACACACACACACACACACACACACACACACACACACACACACACACACACACACACACACACACACACACACACACACACACACACTGTAACAAGTCCGTCATCCTTGAGTCCTGCTATCTAGGAGCCGGATGCTCAACAGTCAACATGAAAAGTCATGTAAAATATTCATCCTTGTGGCTGGTTTAATAATGTATTATCCCTCAATTTAGCACCAAGAGCTTTGCTGTGCTCTTCATCTACTAGCCCAGTCACTGAAGAAAGATCCATAGCTTTAAAACACCGAATGTACACCATTACACATGTAGATTAAGGTGTCACCTTAGGACAAGACCAGACTTGTGTGTCTTTCTCAAGTGGTAGAAATGAATCTGAAGATTCATGTGATTGGTCAAGGGGGAAAAGAAGCAGTAATTTTACTCACTATTATTTAAAATAATGCATTATTGAAATAACAGAATTTTCAGGTTGTTTATCATCATTCTCCTTACAAAGTTATAAGGGCAACCCGTTGAGGGAGATCAGGCTAGTGAAATATGCATACATCATACAAATAAAGTCCAAATATAGCTCTTAGCTGGTTTTGAGGCAGATTCTTCATTCTGTGGCAGCCAGCCACTGATGTGACCCTGTCAGGCATCAGACTGAGACTGATGGAATGCTATGTGTGGCTGCTGTAAGACTGCTGCTGCTGCATATTTATAACCAGACCCCATCATCCCATAATCCGCACATAACTGGCTCCATGCTCCTGAGTGCACATGATTTCCCATAAACACGTACACACTCTAAACACTGTTTAGCATTCATTCATTCATCTCTCATTGTTCAGGTGATGTGTAGTCTTCCTCTTCCCAATGTAAACAAACACACACACGCACAGGAATGTGCTTGCTCTAATTTAGTACTTGCAAGTAAGGATTAAATTTGAGTGGCTGTTGGAAGCCACAGGGTGGTCAATTCAAAGCCAGACTCCAATCTGACCGGAGGGGAAAACGGCTGTGCCTTGACTTTCAGTGTGTGTGTGTGTGTGTGTGTGTGTGTGTGTGTGTGTGTCTTTGTGTCTGTGTGCGTGTATTGGTGCTGACAGGCACATTCAGACTTGCCCATGACCTTTGATAGAGGAAAGACGGACAAGTCTGAATCGAGGGGAACTTCAAAGAAAATGCTTTGCTATTCTCTCTCTTTTTTCACCACGTGGAGTTTTATATTACTTCCACTTCCTTCTTTCCAGTGCATCGAATTGCAGTTCCTGTTTGTTCTGGTCTTAATCTGTAACTATCGGAATGATTAAGAAATATCAATTTGACCAAATACTTTATCTAAAGTTACACATGGGTGCTGCAGGTTTTGTCCTTGCCAGGAATTGAAATTTACCATTGCCAGTATGTACTTATCAGACCTGAACCGTAACATGCATTTTTTCCTCATACATTTGCAAATTTTGGGTGCCGCAAAGTCATAAGGCCTGACTCACATGAAGACTCAAATAAAATGAATAAGCAGCTCTGGCAGTTCTTTTCCTGTTGTCTAACTCCCCTATCACCTCTCCTTGTTTACTCCTACGTCCCTCCCTGTGTGATTATTTTCTTTCTCTTTTTTCTGAGGTCATTAATTCCAAACTCAGTAACAAACCAACATCGACCTGATAGTGAGAAATCTTGTTATTGCTAGACACTGCGGCAAAGATTGCAGAGATGAAATCACTCTAGTCACATTATCACCATTAGTTGCAGTGGTGCTATTTTTAACAAATCCTTTTCTTCATATCACATATCTTACATTCAAAAATCAGATTGTAACGAAACATACTGACAGAAACAGATAAAGGATGAACTCACAGGTCTTTTGATTTTGTGGTATTTTCAGAATCATCTTTATTATTAGAAATTATTTGAAACTGTTTGGCCTTTTAGAGTCTTTTCACAGGTTTAATCTACATTGTGCAGTTCAAGTTTTTTCTATAAATTGTAAGTTTGCAGCGAAGTTGTATTTCACATGCAATGCATAATGATGCTCTGTGCAAAGACATGGAAATAACTCATGTGCATACAGCCACTGTGTCCATTTCTGATGCCATGCAAAACTCACCCGTATTTTACAAATGCATGTGCAGAAAATACAAGACTGTCAAAATAAAAACATCCTGAAGAAGTGGCAGCCATTGAAAGACTGACTTCACAACATCATATTTATAATTAACATCTGTAAGAACATACTTAAGTCTTTACCTTAAAAATTATAGATGAGCATAATGCACCCTATTTCATTCATTTATCATCTCTATTGAACTTGATAATAATGAAAAATCATTTTCTCAAAGATTTGTGCCATCAAAGTTTCATCTAAAATAATCAAAATAATAACATTTAGTTCAGTGATTACATGACAATAATTAACATTATGAGGAACATTTCCAGGAACACAAACACATTGGAAACACAGAGAAAAAAGAGTCCAATGGAGCGAATCACAACCATGAAGAGATGAACTGCGCAGTCTGCAGTGTCAGGTCAAAACAGGCCACAGGAGGGGAGGAAAAGTGAGAAGAAAGAGAGCAGATGTCCTAATCATGTTAGGAAAAAGCAGTAATGGGGAGGAGGAGATGGGATTGCGTGTGCATTGACAGGGTAAGGCAGTGGAGGAATGGGGAAATCAGGGTAAGTCATGTGAGGAAAGACACAGCTGAGAGCTAGAGGTGATGGCTGATGGTGGAGTGAAGAGCAGAGGACAGAAAGAGGAGACAAAAAGGGAGAAAAACAGACAGAAGATGGCCATGATTTGACATGGAAGAGCTGCAGGAGGGATAGTTCTCAACATAATTCAATCAGAAGGAGAGAAGAAGAGGACAAAAAGAGACACAGGATAAAGAAGCATTTCATTTTAAGAAGCTGATGAGCGGCTGAAGGAAGAGTCCCAGTGTTCCCAGCACACACACCATCACAAAAACCCACAGGAAGATCCTGTCGATGACCATCGCCACATACTTCCAGTCGTCCTCTATCTGAGGAAAAGAAAATGGAATACATTTTAAGATACAAAATAGACAAGACACAGTCATTACAGCAACACTGTGCTTTCTTCCCTCTCTAAAATAGTCCTACTGACCTTTGCCAAATAGTAATTGTGAATTTTCTAGCCATGGCACAAACTGTCACATTCACTCAATATCACTGGGTCAACACCAGAGCTGTATGGTTTATACAAAAGGGGGCTGTTTTTAGATTTTATGTGTTCCTTTGTAAGAGAGGATGATACTGCACTACGCTGCATCTGAGCACTATAAGAGTAGTTTGTACAGTATGTGTGTGTATATAGTATGAATCAGTCAGGTGTGGACAATAGGATCATGACCATTTACCACTGTGTGCCTATAGAGAAGGCAGTATAGCTATTCTACATGCATCAATTCAAGATCCCAGCTTTGCTCGAAAAAAAGAAAAAGCAACAAACATATCAGGAGCGTTCAGAGTGAGCAGGCGGCATGTGCGAACCCCCCCATCAGCAACAAACAAGCAGCTTTACACTCCCTTTATAGCCCTATGTAAATGACTTCTACACCACTTACTAAGCAAGGTGGGAATTAAGGCACCACAGTGATAACACACGTTCACTATAGCTTTGCCAGTGTTTGATTATCACCTCCACCAACGAGAGGTGGAAGAAGTTATTGCCCACCGTTTTCTGTTTGCCTGTTGTTTTTTTGTTTGTTTGTTTCCAGAAAGCTCAAAAGATGAGTTGATTATAACATGGTGATGTTTAAACATTTTGCCAATATCATGAAGAAAAACAATTGCTCACTCACACCTACAATAACCAGGCCATGCTTTTATCATAACTGGATCCAGATTCTCACCATCTCAATGGGGCCATTTCTTCTTTAAATTCTTATGGAAAGTGCTAGCTTTAGATTTTAATCTGTGCATGTAAAGAGGACAAAGATCTTGCACTTACAAGGTCTAATTCAAGGCTAGCAATTCAGTTTAAAAAAAAAAGGATACTACTTGTCCAGCAGAAGTGCTATGGCTTTGAATGCAGTTCCCTTTTTGTAGGCAGATGGGTAATATCGTCCAAAGTTGCAGAGGCAGAAAAATTGGTATAAAGCATCATCTCCTTATACAAAGAATCATTGTAGTTGTTTCATTAAAATATAAAAATATTTTTCATTATTCCGAGTTGACTCACTGCACACAGACACTGTAACTCAAATTAAATTGAGGACACCACAACAATAATCTAATAATTCCTTCCTTATACTTTTTTATCTACGTCACTACAAATCAGAACATATTTATAAATGACAAACCAAATATGAGAATCAAAAGTTTTTCTTTTTTGCTTGAGCCCTATTATAGATCGGTACTAATCAGTAATAGATCTTTTTATTGGTTAACTCCAGCTTGTCTTATTACCTCTTTGGCTTTGTTGCGAGTCCTCATGTTCTCGGCGATGTACTTCACGCTCTCTATGGCCTGCTTGATCTCTGGTGACACCACGGAGAAGGCTACAACCGCACTGACGGGTGAAGGGGCATTCAGGGGCCTCGGTGGCTTGGGCAGTTCTGACTCTTGGGGTCCCTGGGTCTGTGAGGCTTGGGATGGAGGAGGAGGCGGAACCATTGTTGGAGGGACAGGGGTTGGCACCTCTTTGCCCCTGTAGGGAAACCTTCTGTTCATATCTCTTTTGATGTCACGGGTCATGGAGCCATAGTCCACACAGTTCATGGAGCCACCAGCAGAGGCAGCCCCTCCTACTCCTGCACCTCCATCCAGCGGTGGACACGCTACACCTCCAGTTATGCCTCCAATGCTCACACTCCCCGAGCTGCTTCCACCTCCTATGCTATTCTTTCTCTTCTTGTTTCCTCCACTGCTCCCTCCTCCTACAGCAAGCCCTCCTGCAATATTGGCAGGGGTGGAGCAGCCCTGGTCAATAGGTCTCCTCATGAGCATCACCTTGGGTAGCACCCCGAGGAACACAGCCCTCACCCACTCTGGCATAGTGTGAGTCATTGGGGTGCGGTAGTGAACATTCAGCACAAAGACGGTGATGACAATGCTGAGGGTGACAAAAATCATGGTGAAGAGGAGGTACTCGCCAATCAGAGGTATGACGAGTGATGTCGAGGGGATGGTCTCAGTGATGACCAGGAGGAACACAGTCAGGGAGAGGAGGACCGAGATACACAAGGTGACTTTTTCACCACAGTCAGATGGGAGGTAAAAGACCAGCACTGTGAGGAAGGAGATGAGGAGGCAAGGGATGATGAGATTGATGGTGTAGAAGAGAGGCAGGCGGCGGATGTAGAAGGAGTAGGTGATATCCGGGTAGATCTCCTCACAGCAGTTATACTTGATGTCATGCTTGTAACCTGGTGCATCAATGATCTCCCACTCTCCACTTTCCCAGAAGTCCTTGAGGTTCACCTGAGAAAAAAGTGTTTTAATTGCCTCTTATTTGTAACAAAATGTTTTTGAGAGTAAAACCAGCAGCTTGCTAAAACACATGATCTGCACAATCACATAAAAGCAGCATTTGTGGCTAAGTACTGAAACCTTTCTCCTATATTTTCTATAAATTAAAATCTCAAAATTGTAATTAATGCTGTTGAAACGATAACACAAAAAATAAAATTGCACATCTCCAAGACAGCCATTATGTCTGTGACTCCCTCTGACCTTAGAGCCAATGAGCACCAGGTCGATCTTGGCCTTGTCATAAGTCCAAGATCCAAACTTCATGGAACAGTTCTGGTAGTCGAAGGGGAAGTAGGTGATGTCCATGGGGCAGGAGGATTTGAAAATAGCTGGAGGGACCCAGGTGATTGTTCCATCAAACTTCAGCAATGCTTTGGTCTTGTCTTCAACAAGGAAGTCACCAACAGCACTATGGGATGGCATTTGCAAATCAATCAATCAATCAATCAATCAATCAATCAATCAATCAATCAATCAATCAATCAATCAATCAATCAATCAATCAATCAATCAATCAATCAATCAATCAATCAATCAATCAATCAATCAATCAATCAATCAACCAATTAACTTTTATTTGTAGAACATTTAATCACATCAGTAGATATTTCAGACAGAGAAACAGAGAGGTAAATATAACTCAATTTGTATAGGAAACTAAACTATGAAGCATTTGCGCACTAAAACTTACTTGTTGTACAAAACAATGTCTGGCCTCCAAATTTTATTGGATGGAACTCGTATGAACTCGATCCCATCATACTCAATCGGGGCCCATCTCAGTTTGTAATCATTCCACACCTATGAGACCACAACATGAGACAATGGGTACAAATAATATGGCGTTACTAATGACATCATTTAAAGGATAAATGTTGCTCACGTGTCTCAGCCACAGATTGGTTTCCATAATCTGATTCACTTCATCCTGTCAGGACAAAAGGTGGCAAATTGGTCAATAACAGAAAAGGAACACATCAATGGATGGTGAATACACTTTGTTTAAGGACAGCTCGGTTCTTACCACTTTGACCAGTTGAGATATGGAAACCTCAAATTCCACCGTAACTGGATCAGATACATTCTCAACTGGTCGGATGAACTGGTTGTATCTCCTGAACAACCGTCGAAATAATCTGTCCTCCCCTTTGGATGAAAAACAGCCTAAAAAAAACAAGAAGAGATGAAAAATTCTTAATAACACTTACACAGGTTAAATGCAGATGTGACTTTAATTTAGGAGGTTGTTGTGACTTTTCTGGAGTGTAATTTAGAGTATCTGGGATGTCATTGTCTGAGAGAGGAAAGTCACTTCAATCAAACAAAACATTTCTAAATGAAGACAGTTATAATATGACTAAAATGCGCATATGTAAATTAGGAGATCTTAGAACCCGGGGAGTGTTCTGCTCCTGTGGGTCGGGGGAAAACTTAAAAATACAATAAAAATCCATTTGAAAACGGCATAGTGCTGTAGGTGCTAAGAAAAACCACAATAAAAAAGAAGCCTTTATTCAAATTAATTTCTCACCAATTAGAGTAACCTTTTAAACAGCAACAGAAGGAGGCATAATTTGCAGCTCTTTATTTTTTCCTTTTGTCTGTCTGTTACGATGGATTCAGAGCTTAAAAATTCTTTGTCAAACCATGAAAAGCGAGCAGGAAAATGTGTTCTGTCTCTCTATGCATCTCCTATGATTTAACTGACTGAATTAAATCACACCTCAGTTCACAACATAAAAGATTGTTTTGTTTCTATAGTTACAATATGCTACAATGTTAAAACACCAAAACACGACAGTATTTATATTCAAATGGCAGTGAAACATGATTCACGCTTCAGGCATCAATGCATGACAGAAATGCCCTTTCTTTCCCTCATTATTAAAAATCTGATTTAAATGAGTCCAAAATTGACAAACCACAGCTTCAGGAATTGTTTACATACGGGAAAAAAAAAAAGAATGACAGAACTCACACTTCAAAAATCATCTTTGTGATATTTGTTTGTTCAATTTGCTCACCCGAAACTAAACTCCATTCACCTCTATTGGATTTGCACTGAGCATCCTAAAAGAAAACAAGGCAGTCAGACACTGCAATATCCCGTGACACCCCTGAATCCAACATTTTACCCTGACCTACACATTTTTGTGCCTCTGGCTTCCTGAAAATGTTGCTTTTTGTTTTGTGATTATATCTCATCAGGTTTCAGAGACGTGTACCTAAAAAGGTATACAGTTGTTCCTCGCGATTAATGCATTCCATTCGTTAACCACACGTGATTAACAAATTCTGCGATACAGCCACAAACTATTTATGTATTTATTTCCGGTAATTTAAACGTTTATGAGATAGTGAATATATTGGTAGAAGGATGCTGAGTTTTGAACTGCCAAGCAGAAGATCTAGAGGAAGACCAAAGAGGAGGTTTATGGATGTAGTGAAAGAGGACATGAAGGTAGTTGGAGTGAGGGAAGAGGATACAGAAGACAGGGTTAGATGGAGGCAATTGAGCGAAAAGCCGAAAGGAAAAGAAGAAGAAATGTTTATGAACTCTCCCCATACTGACATTAAACCACCTTCTATCTGTATGACCTTTTCCCACACTCTTATCGACTGTTTAAAGCACTTTTGTGTCTCACGGAAGTCCGAGACTCAAAGAACGTAGCGCACTTCCGTATGCCGTCAGCCAATAGAATGCACGTATGGTATCACATGACTGCCTTCCAAAAATCAGCGATGAGTACAAAAGTTGAAATTTGACCTTGACCTAGTTTTCTCAAGGTCAAGGTCATCATTTCCTTTTCGTCCCCTTTGCCACCCAAGTAATGTGCTTTTTGTTTCATCTTTCCATCTGCAATGGTTGTGAAGATATTTGGTGGACGAACAGACGGATGGACAGACGGACAAACACACACACACTGACAATTACAATACATCACCGCTTTGCCGGATGTAACAAAAGCTTTCAGTGGGAGTGAGTGGGAAAACAGCCGTTATGTTTCAGCCTGGAATGACCCTGAACTGTCGAGTCAGTGTGTCTCTGCAGTGGATGGACTAAAGCATTTCAAATGCTGGACGTCGACATTAAGGACACAATGATGGTGTGTGTTCTTGTGTTTGTGTGTGTGTTTGTGTGTGTATACTGTATGTATAGACATTCTAAGGCTGAACTGAAGGTCATATTGTGGAATACTGCCACTAGTAACACTGGTGCCTCATATGGCACAGAGACCCATGCCTGTCCAAGCAGAAAATCTTGCCTCACTTGGGACAGCACACACTCAGACCACCAGCACATCCTCTGAACATTACCACCAAATAACATGAAATTTACAAAAGCTTTCCTCCCTTGGCATTTTACGTATGTTTATCACAGCCTATTTATCCAGCTGTTTCTTCATGATGATCCATAGCATTTTTGGTTATAATTCCACAGAACAAGCTTCTTTCTCTGTCACGCTTAATTTCAGGTGACAGCAGTGGTAGAATCTCTACTATATGTCTTTGGATTTTAAATAGATTCATTATTTTGTTCAGGCATAAACATTGACGCCAATAACAATGTATATATATTTTAAAAGGAGAGCTGACTTCTCCTCCTGCATACATTATTCATCACAATCCCAAACCATCAAACTTGCACTTAACAAGCCACGTGGACCCTTTTAGAGGATAAGGAGAATGTACTTTACTAAAAGGGCAAGGAGGATGCAAACCATGCACACACAGAAAGGATTTGTTTCCTGGACAACAAGTTAATAAAACATAAGTCATACTCATCATGGTACACTTTCTTTATTCCAGCATTTCAATATATCCAAGTGTATACAAACAGAAGCTTCTACAACTGGTTTAAAACACCATAACTTATTGTTCATCATCCCAAAAGATATCAGATAATGATCTTCTTATTGTGTTTTAATACTGACATTTGTACAAAGGGGAGTATAGTACCAACCAACATAACTGTGTCCCCCCCCACCTACTGCGTTCTGCATCTTGTGTTGTATTTAGTTATTTATAGTAGTTAAAGTATTTTAGATAGTTAAATTAATGTATGAATGTACAGTGAGACACCACCTGCCGGAAACAAATTCCTTGTCTGTTCTCCAACAGACGATGGCAAATAAAAGTAATTCTGATTCTGATTCTGATAAGATAAAATACAACATATTCCTTTATTAGTCCCACAGTGGGGAAATTTCCCAAAACCATATTGCATAATTTATTTGAGTATATGTAGAGATTACATTTGCCTAGGAATTAAAATATAAATTAGAAATACAAACCGCGATGGTTTATTGCAAATTACTGAACAAGTTGAGTCTAAGCGACTAAAGCTGTAATATGATTCATTACTGTAGGACATAATATTAGCTTTGTTGCTGGTCCATCTGTCCATCCAAGTTTTAGTAGGATTTAGTAGGATTACACACAAGCAGTTGTTTGACACACCTCAATGAAAAATGAGGCTGGGTCCACAACAGGTAAGAAACCATACCATATTGGAGGGGTTCTGCAGAAAGGGGCAGATATGAGATATGGATTCTGTAATCATTAGTGTCTACTACCCCTCTACTACCTGACAGATTTTGGAAACACTTTTACATGGATGGGGTATGTGGTAAAGAAGATATCAAGTTTTGCAGTGAATCAGGCTATTCAACTTAGTTTTACTATTTCAAAAAATATTGCATGATTGGGCTTCCGCGATACGCTGGCGACACATCCGATGGCTACCATTCCTCTTGCCCTTAGCAAGGTCGGATAGGCTTGAGTAGATCCATGACCCGCTACCTATTTGAACATAACATGAACTACCATCAAACCAAGTAGAAGGGTAGGGAATGTGTGTGTGTCATGGAGGAAATCCAAGTTCAGGAGCTACCAAGGAAAACTGCTACTCTTAAAATAAATACTTTTTTATCAATGCCAAACCAATAATGAAATGAATGTGATTCCAAGTTATATGACTACATTTTCAAGACCAAGCAGTGATATTAGAAGGGTAATATTACAAGGGTACAAATACCATGAGACTCTTGCATATACAGGTGTAATTACATTGGGGGGGGGGTGTGCTGAATAGTACCCCATCTTACTATTAATATACATACATTTTTAAACCAAAAGTAAATGCAACACATACTATTATAAGGGTGGACCTGCAGTACAGACGGTTTCTTCTATTTTTAAGGGCCTATACACTGAAACAAATATCTCATGCTCACTGTCTATACAATAAAGTCATAAAGCAGTATGTCTATTTATTTCCAGTGGGAGTAGATATAGATAAATATCTTGCAGACGTCAGATTAAAGCCTGTCTGGTTCTGTTCATCTTGACAACATCTTGTCCGGGCCAGTAAAATAAAGATGTAATTAAAGTTTACCAGCTGTTTATTTGCCATCTAAGCCTTAAATACACTTGAGTCTAGCAATGATAGTTCAAAAGCACAGTGAACACAAGTTTTAAGTGATTTTATATTTTAAAGGTTTCAAAAACAATTTTAATTTCCTTTCACAAGGGACAAACACAGCTCATGGCTATATTCAGCATACTGGGCCAAAAACTCCAAAACACTCTCAACATTATATAATCACAACATCTGGTGCACATAAAACAATGACCAAACACCAACACCCATGAACCGATAGATCTCCAACATGATATAGATTCCACATAAATGTCCAAATACAGACATGAACTGAGTGCTGCAGCAGAGAGTTAGTTAAGTTATTGTCATATGTGACACATACAATGAAGTTTAAATCTTGATCACTACTTCTCCTAAATCTATTGGGATATCTTTCTATCTTTAATTCCCTCAAACTTCTGATTTCATTCATTATTGGTCAACTTAAATGAAATGACTGTTATTTAACTGACTAACCACTAAATAAATACAAACCTGCCAGCTCTATTTCCAGTAATCTCTGGCTAGGAAGTTGCATTAGTGACTTAAAAGCTCCAGAAGTTTTCTGAGGTCACTGGTACAGACAACCTGAGCCTTAAAGCTTAATGAAACAGCTTCTCTCCAGAGACACTTGTGTAATTTCACTTCTTGGTACCTGCCTTGAAAACTGGCCGCTGCTCCTTGAGTCACTGCACTTTCATAACCATATTTAAGCCTCTAATTGGGTGAGGGGGATCCAGGGCAATTATAATCACTCAGTTAATTGGACCATTTGTGAATTGTGGGAAAAGAATAAGCCAATATTGTTTTTGTTTCTGTGGCACAGTCGCTCCTCTAATTCCCTTCACATCTCTGTGAGTGAAGCTCTTAAGTAGCTTTATTTGAAAGGATGTTAATTAGAACCTTTACTCTTTCAGCTCATATGAACATCACATTACTCTTACTCATTTGTTTCTTAAGGATTTGATTAATGTGGCACAAAGTGCATTTATGATATGAGACAAACAGACAGTGATTGAGCTAAATTTGCAGGATCATGAAGGATCAATGTCTTAGTTTAAGCAAATGTGCAGTCTTCATTTCAAAATATTCAGTAAAACTGCACAAAAAAAAAAGCCAATGTCATTCAACTTGACCAGTCACAATCACTGTGAACCATAGCTTCACTAATTGTCAATGAACAATTGTTACAGGATGTTTTCTTTATGGTGATGATAGGCTGGATGAAAGTGCACATCAAACACTACGATAGATCAACTGTTCATAACAAAGTGTCCTTGTGAAGGAATACTGGGGCATGTAAAGAGTCCTGGGTGTGTTATATTAACGACAGCACTGTTTTTCTGTTGAATATCTGAACTGATAATGCAGTTGCAATTAAGAAATTGCCCCAAAGTCACAAACTCTTCCACATTGCTTTCCTTATACACAAGATCTACAATTATGTATTTTAAAATTGTATTCCATGAAGTAGTTACTAATAAAATGCACGTTGTCTTTTCCCAATGCACTTGTCTCAGAGCAGTGACTCTGTCTCCATCACTCGTGGCTACAGGAGCGAATAGCTGCAAAAACACCCATGGCCTGTGGGAAGCTCTTTGATCTGGCATGTGCTTAACAGGATGAGCCTAGGAGTGAGTGGTGGACATTCGAGAAGCTAATTTTCCTCCAACAATACATTTCTGGCAGTGTGTGTGTAAGGGCATAAAAAGGTAATATAAAGAGAGAGAGAGAGAGAGAGAGAGAGAGAGAGACAGAGAGAGACAGAGAGAGAGAGAGAGAGAGAGACATAAGGACAACAATGACAGAGAAGGCTGCATCGTGTGTCTTTGGTCTCCAGAGTTTTGAATGGCCTCACCCTGACATGTTGAATGGTGCACCAGAAGATGCACAGCAATTTCTGCATGTGCTGCGACCATCCTATTGAACATATGGTGCAAGCTTTAACCTCTATGTGTCTTCATGTAAGAGGCTTCACCTATATACTGTTCCTATTTATGGACATCGATGTGACTCACTCTCAGGAGCATTGGAATTTTTTCAACAATGCATGAAACGCTCCTTGCCTCCATTTGAGATGATGAAGTGGGAGTTCTCATCAGATGTACCGCATGGGTTATAAGATCTGGAAAAGACAGCATCACATATAAATCTATTCTAGTGCTGCACCAATATACAGTATGTAATCAGGCTATTTCATTAAAAGTTTCATATAAACACATTAGCCAGAAATATTCTACTTGACAAGTGTGGGATGAACGTTTCAGATGAAAAACCTGCGGATTTTATTTTATGGTGCAACTGACAGCATTTGGGATGCATCACAGCATCCTGACAGCGTGTAATCCCACACAGCTCTCAACTAAGCGACAACAAAAATGCATGAATCTACAGTCGCTTAGTATCTCAGGAGCCATCTGGAAATACAAGAAACTGCCATACATCTTCTCTCAGTTGGACTGTGGTGTTGCTGTGTCTCTCACAGACAGTAAAGAGGTCACTGGAGAAAAGATTTCTTTCCTACGATTCTTAAAATCAATGAAACAGGACTCTTTTTCCTAAAACAGTGGTCATTATTATCAGGTGTCTCAATGAGCATGGCAGTGTGACATTGAGCCAAGTTTCTTAAGAACTGAATTCTGACTTAATGTTTCATATTAACTGTTTTCAGGGATGAGTTTATTGAAGATACCAGAGTTGTCCCATCAATTAGTAGTAAGTTGTAAAGATAGGTTAATGCATTTTCTGTGTTTGCACATGTAAATTCCAATGTAATTTAATATCTAATGTAATTAAAGACATGACTACCATCAATAATGCATGAGTCAGAAAGTTGGTGCATGAGGCTCCACCTCCCAGGTCAATCTCCATAGAATCCAGACTGAATAGAATGACAAGTTGTTCCTCTTTTCCTGTTTTTCTTTCAGATCTAAATTATTATTGATAACTTATTTGAAATGAAGTTTAATCACAAATTCATGCCTGAACCTAATAGATATCTCCCATCAAGCTGTGAAAAGCTTTATTTTCATTCACAAGGAATGTGGTAGAAATAGAAAGTACCTTTCCGAGGTGAGCAGATGCTCAAGGGAATCAGGGCAGTGTAACCTTCACCTACATCCTCAATACCAGAGAAATGGAAGCTAATGGATTCAGTAGATCCAATGCATTGATAACTGCTGTTGTTCCTAAAAGTAACAATGAGGCAGTTAAAATTTGTAACTTTGAAATCTCTTCAATAACAACAGAAATTATTCATGGCTGAGAAGTTTGCTAGAACCTGGAATGTGGCAGCAAACAGTACAAGAATTAAGACAAAATTGACTGCAAATAGTGGCATGGATCAGGCGTTCGATGAGTGAAGCGAAAGCCTGGACTTGAAATGACCTCCCTGGCAAAGTAATGCCCCAGGAATTTCAGGAAAATCCATTTTCTGAACCCAAGCTCACGTGAGGAGAGTTTAAAGAAGGCAGTGCAGCACCAGAGTGTACAGGAAACACTGTAGGGTCACCTTCCAATTAAGGTCTTATTTTTTGACTCAATCACCCAACAAAACAACAAAGAGTGTGTATTCATCTTTCAATACCACCATCTGAAGATAAAGAACGAGACGAGCTGACCAACAGTTTTAAACAAGTTACACCTCTACAAGGAAGAAAAATCTCTTTGTGCACCTGCTCACCACCGCAGGGAGCGATGGTTCTGCCCAGAGGCATCAGGGCAGCACAGACGCTGCTGGAGACATTTTAGTCATAACACCAGTGTCTCTCCCTCATTTGGACAATGTTGAATTTGTTATTTAAAGAATGAATTTCTTAGTTAATACAGTTAGCTTTAAAAAAAAAAATCCTCCAGAAAATCTTTCTATAGCCTCTTTTGTCCACTAAGGACACTAGTGAATGGTTCGTCACATGTATTACTGGAGTAACAGAATGAAAAAGGTGTCCCTCTAGCGATGCATTCATTTGAATCAGCATTCAGTATTGTAATAGTATCGAGAAGCTTTGGAAAGTAGAGTGACAGCGAGGCAGATCATAATGGCTGAAGGTTTCACCATCTACTGGTAAAGCTGGTGCTGAGCTCGCATCAAGAGATAGGCCACCAGGCCCAGTGAGGGAAACTGATGTCTGCTCTGGTGTGAATCCATTGGGAGGCTTAATTCCTGTCTGTTTACAGGCTGGACACTGAGACTCTGAACACACGTTTCTTCTTCCAAACATAAGGGAGGTGTTTTGAAGAAATAATTTCCGTGATAACAAGTCGGAGAAAGTAAGTACTCAAACAAATAACACCATGTCATTTCAGCTTTCTGCAATACTATAAATGTGTTATTAATTTTACCGCAGAATGTTGCTTAGGACACAGGGGAAAACAGGTGGGTTAAAAATAAACACTAAATCAAAGATAAGGTCAGGAAGTAGAAAATATAGATGTGAAAGGAGGAGGTACCGGAAAAGAAGACCAGAGGCAAAATGCTCAAATTGCCCTGTCCTACATTTGAGGTATTTGTTGTCTCGCCCAGCCTCATCTCTAGCCGCATGTTCTTCACCCTCTTTCAGTCCATTCTAAAGCATGACTCAGTCCATTGGCAGCACTGAACAGCAGGATGTCCCAGAGGAATCAGGCAGCAGGGCTGTCTGGAGGAGGATTTCTGCTTATGTGTGAAAGGGAGAGTGAATGTGTGTGTGGTGGTGGTGGTTAGAGGAGAGCATGATGGGTAAAGCCAATCCCGGTGGGTAATAAGGCCTCTGCCACAGCCTCTGGTAGTTACTATGTGTGTGTGTGTGTGTGTGTGTGTGTGTGTGTGTGTGTGTGTGTGTGTGTGTGTGTGTGTGTGTGTGTGTGTGTGTGTGTGTGTGTGTGTGTGCGCGCGCACAAGGGAAGGACTTTGGGATACGGTTCCTATAATCACATGACAATCTTGTTAGCGATCCTGAAGCCACCGTACAGTCCTTTAGGAGCACACAGGGAAACGCACACACACACACACACACACACACACACATACACACACACACACACACACACACCGCAGCTGTATTGCTTCTGGGAGAGAAGCCACAGAGCTGTTTTGGAGTTTCAAGCTCTGAGGAGTACAGAAGTTGAGAAAAGGAGACTTTTGGAAAAAAATATCACAATTTCGTGAACTACAGGATCAGCATTTCTTCTGTTGCGGACAAATCACCTCATCCTGGATGGCAGGATACGATATATTCTGTAGTGCACTAATCAGACCCCCACTGAGAATGTGTGTATGTGTGTGTTTTTCAGACACTTA
>CM023614.1:14167257-14224757 GCA_013358685.1 Antennarius maculatus | reverse complement strand
ATGTCTCTTCCTTTCTCTTTTACTGTGACCGAATACATATTTTATCCCTTCAAACATATCTTTTAATCTTATGTGTCTGTATTTTGATCCTGATCCAGTTCTGCACAGTGTTGGAACGTCATTAGCTGTTACTGTGTTATTTTTATTGGCATGTTAGTAGTTTTCATGATATTTCCAAAAACCATTTTGGCGAATATTAATGATATTTGTTATCAAATATTTGATAATGAAAGATAAACACAATCAATCAAAAAGGGAGTCAGAAAGGGAACTACAGATGAATGATCACATACAGAATTATACCGCCTGGGTTTGGCATTTTTGCTTAGACTGCATTCTATACTTGCCTTTCTTTTATCCTTTTTTCCTATCAATTTATCTTTTTATGCCTTCTTTACACCTGTCTTTGTCTTCTCACTACCTTCTCTCCTCCCCGTCCTCTTCTGTCATCTGATCGCTCTCTTGTCTTTGTATCGCTTATCCTAGTCACATGTCCCATCCAGTCTCTCCATCACTTAACCCCTAGTCCATCTCTACTTCACCCACATCTCCAGCTGCCCCTCTGCCCTTCCTCCCTCATCCTCATCTGTTTTCTGGCCCTTTTGACTTTCTTAAACGTCAACGTAGCTCATGTCTTTAGCGTCACTTGTCTGAAAGAAGAGGGGCTAAAGGATCAAAGGGATCCATGAAATACTCAAAAATTTCTTTTGACTTTATCCAACTGTCAGCCTCCCTTAAATTATGGGGTTACTTATCTTTTTTATCTGTCACCCTAAGAGAAACAGAATATGAAGTCAGTACAATCTTTGCATATCATCCCATTAATTATGACATTAATTGCTGGAGTTTGTGGTTTTTAATATTGTCAGTACATGCTACTTTTAACTTGATGTTAGACAAATGCTTGAAACCCTAATTTGGATTCTTTAGTTTTGCTGATCTTGGTTGACCTAAAGCTAACATCCAGTTCTATGTTCTGAAACTGAAAAATGTAGTAAAAAATTCAAAAACATAAGAACTTGACAACAAGAAAAGTGCCTTTTAACGGACATAAATCTCAACCATATCCAACTGAAAGAATAATTATTGATTCAACTAGTATGTAGTAAAATGTCCTGCCAACATTATTGTCTGTGTATCATTATCCCCTGAAACAATAAAAACACATAAACTCACTCAGCAATTCCATTTCGATGGATCTGTAATGATCATATACCCGGAACGTGGTCACTTTGAATCCATCCATCTACCCACCAATCCATCCGCCCATTCATCCATCCATCCATCCATCCATCCATCCATCCATCCATCCATCCATCCATCCATCCATCCATCCATCCATCCATCCATCCATCCATCCATCCATCCATCCATCCATCCATCCATCCGCCCATCCATCCATCCATCCATCCATCCATCCATCCATCCATCCATCCACCCATCCATCATGTGTGAGGAGGCTGCAGCACCCAGAGGGAAACCACACATAGAAGTAAACACACAGAGAGGTCGCAGGTCTGGATCAAAACCCAAAACACTCTGACACAATTCATTCAACAGAAGTGCTTCCACTGGTAAGGGACCAGTACATATCACAATCCGTCATTCTTAAGCTTACTATAATTCTGGTATTGATAGAATTCTATATTTTTACTACGATTATAAGAACATCGGATTTTAAAAGTCTCCCAGTGGGAAAACAGTCAAAAAACCAATTAAATAAAAGAAAATCTGAATTTTTTTCCCTGCTCAATTTTCTGTTTTTTGATTTTTTTTTTTGTTTGTATAAAGACCAGCCTTCTAGAGTGTAACACAGTTGCACACATGATATGGATAATGTTCTTAACTGTAGGTTCTGTAACAGCTGAGTGCACAGGTCATATTTACCCGCACAGTACACGCATACACCCCCCCCACACACACACACACACACAGAAATAGTGTATAGGAAATGGGCTGCTGGAATATAATCCCATGCTAAAGCTACACAAGCTGTTCTAATGATTGGTTCAGAGGGTTTTGATGGAAATCAGGCAACATCCACACATACAGTGTAAGTAAATCAGCAGAGGTATTCGGAGGCTTTCTTTACAAGAGAAGTTAATATCAAACAATGCAAGTACTCTACATATATGAAGATTCTGTTTTTTAAGGCACTGAATTTAAATTTTTGATGTTTTAATACTACAGCGTAAAAGGGATAGCATAAATCCACTTATAGTTTTGATTTTGTGCTCACATGAGTTTTTGGAACAAAAAAGGCACACATATGATGGTGTAAGTTGTTGTCCTGATTGCACTTATTAAAGCCTGAAATCTGAAGCTTGCTTGCAGTAGTGGCTTTAGAATTATTCCTCACTGTTACTTCCTGCTGTACAACCTTTATTATGTCCCTTCGTATTCTGACCAGAGCTTTGAATCTTGAATGAGCTGCTAGGCGAAAAAAAAAAAGTCTGTTTGCTACATCTAGAAAAATTTGTTCGGGGTAAATTAAGAAGCGTCTGCACCAAAACAAGAAAACAATTCCGGATTTATTGGTAGAGCTGACATGCAAACACTTACTGTGTGTTGTCTGTGCATGATCCAATATTTTCATTGTTTTCTCCAACACTTACCTTTTCTTATGCTCCTTTTTGGTCTGCATGCTCCTGCTCCCCTCCGTTCTCAGTGTCTCTCATCTCTTAGTCCTTTAGTCCTCAATTGCTCTCTCATCAGACTTGTTACCGCTCTCTACCTCTCCATCCGTCTCCTCTGTTGCTGCTGATCCTTGTAGCTCACAGAGCACAGTGATCCTCTTTCCCCTCCCTCCCTCTATCTACCTCCCTCCTCTCTCTCTCCCTCTGTTTCAGTACTGTTCTTTCCATCTTTCAATACTCTCAGTTTTTTATACCAACCTTTGCACTATTCCTCTTTTATGTATAGTCTTTAACTTTACTATCAGTGTCGATAATTCCTGCGCGGTCAGTCTTCCTCCTCTCTCTCTCTCTCTCTCTCTCTCTCTCTCTCTCTCTCTCTCTCTCTCTCTCTCTGCCTCTATTTCCCTATTTCTGGCTCTTTACTGGGTAATCCAATGCTATGCCATGTCCTAGTATTTCTGTGTGTGTGTGTGTGTGTGTGTGTGTGCGTGCGTGCGTGCGTGCGTGCGTGCGTGCGTGACCCTGGCATGGCTCAGTGTAACTTTTGGAGCATGGAAGTATCTAGTCTAGTCCCTGGAGTCGAGCCAGGAGCCAAACAGACACAGAACACACAGAAACAGACTCTTGGGTTTGTCAGTCATTTTATTTATACCTTTGCTGTTCTGTGTGTGACTCTACCATCACCTATGTCTATCTGTCCTATTCTGTCGCGTTCCCTCCATGGTGGCACCTCTCCTCCTGTTATCTTTTTTTACCAGTGTGCTTCTGTGTCTTTGCCCCACTTTAGCATCCCTTGTCATTCTCTCCCCTTATTTCATCTGCATCTCACCGTCACCTCCTACCCTCTCTCTCTCACTTTTCCATTCTTTCTCTGGTCTTATTCATTCCACCTGAGGATGTTCACTTCTTCTTTCACTTCTTTCTTGAGACAGAAAATGAGATGAATTAAGAAGAAACTGAGATTAAATGCCACCTAACTTCAGATTCTAATTAAGCTTAAAGCTTTACTTAAAACACTCTTTGTCTTAAGTGCACACTGGGAGGTTAAACTAATTTCCTCATTGGTCATGCATCAGGAAAGACAGAACTATTTAGCAGGCATTCATTTTTTTCCAGGCAAACTTTACATTTAGAGTTTAAAGTCAGACTTGGACTAGGTCTACCGATGTTTAATTCAATAATGGTAAGGTTGATGTTAGTCATTATAAATAAATGTAAAAGAAGTTCTGAGAAATAAAGCTGAGTTTACAGTATGTCTCTGTGTGTGCTTATATTCTCTGAGTAGCGCCTTAAAGCAGTGGTCATGTAACTGTCCTTCCTGGCCCCCATCCCATCTCAGAAATACCCAGCAATGCATGTCCCTGCTGCAAAGTGGTTGGCTCACATTGCACTGCGTTTCAGTTGACCTCTGATGAGACAAGCAAAGATGTGGATGTGTGACCGTGTAAATTTGTGCACATTACATAAGCAGACATGGTGCAAAAGTCCTTCCAATATAACACAGAGGTGCACAAAAATATGCACCATACACTATGAATGAGGTAGATGTGCAGAAGCTTGAAGTCTCAGTAATTAGAATTTGGACATTGTAAATGCAAACATGTAATTATATATCTTTGCCTCTCCTCTTCTCTCCCCTCCCAAGACACATTGATCTGCTTCCCTAACAATGGTGTTCATGTTCACATGTGTATACGCTCCAATTTTGTTTCTCCTTCTCTTCCCAGATGAACACACAGCCACATCACCCTGGCAAATGCACAGCTCTAATTACACCTCTGTGCAATTCATCTCTTTCATCCCCCTCAACTTCTCTCCTCAGCCCCCACGTGTGAGAAAAACAAGTGTGACTGTGTGTGTGTGTGTGTTTGTTTGTTTATAATAGAGAAGGCGTCAGAGATGTGCATGTGTCTGTAAAGGTACAGCGAGGAACGCTGTAGGCAACCAGTGAGACTGTATTTTCCGGATGTTCCATTTTACAAAATGGTGAAAAATCACAGTTGAGAGCAGTGTAATGACTTTCCACCTGAGGGAGAAGTCATCAGAGGATGAAAAAGAGTCAACAAAACCGTGATGTGGAGAGCACTGTCCGAATATGGACCCAAAATAAGTGCTGAGAAACTGACATAATATTGAGTTGTCATTATTATCAACATGAACTCTGAATTGTAATTCATTTATTCTTGCACTTTGTTTTGTTTTGCTGCATGAATGACTCTATGTCTTTTTATTCCTTTGCCTTCAAAATGTGTTAAAAATCTTGGATATTGGCAACTTAATACATGAGAACATCAGAGTAAAGGACAGATTGATCCACATACACCTGAACTGCCCTCGATACACTATTGAGAGACAATTGTCTCACATGCCAGATACATTTCTTTGTACGTCTTTCACAGATTAAATCCTAACACCTTAATTATTCAAATTGGAGCTGTGAACATTAATGCTTTAATGCTTTGTCTTCATTTAGAATGAATTATATGTTAATTATATTTAATAGCATCAATTGTGTTGAACTATTTATCACACAGGGCATCTCCTTGGGATAATTAAAGAAAGAATTAAATTTTGAGGGATAAAGGGGGTTATTACACATTTCTCTCTTTTGAAAGTTTAATTTAAAAGCAAAGCCTCACTTTAACCAATAGTTTGTGGCAGAAAAGGTTGGCAAGCTTCAGGGTGGATATTATTGTGCTGGCTACCTGGCAATAAAAGGTTTGCTTGCTGGAAGTATTGTGCTACAATCACTGAGAACACTCCCTGCACACCTATCGACCAATCTGGGGTTATGACAGAGGAGGGAGTGATAACAAAAGAAGAGCCGCAAGCAAGAAGGCAAGAAGGGCTGCTGTTAAATAGTGAACATATTATGTGTAATGTTTTCCTATACTGCTTACCTTGGCCTTGATGGGAAAGATATGAGCAAGAATTAATAAAGCTAAGGCAACAGTGGAGAATTTACACACAGGCTAATTATACAACGGCAGCTGTTATTGATGTAGGCCAGCCTTGAAAGCTGAACCCTCAGAGACCCTCCATTTTTGTCTTTTATGGGGGTACAGAGGATCATTACTGGCAGATAGCAGGTCATCAGTGTCGGCCACAGAGAAGTGGTGCACACCATCTAACCCAGGGACCCCGAACATTAATTTCAGATGTGGCTCAGCAGAGTGTTTTTTAATCATGAATCTGCTATAAATTTGATACCTTTTTATACAGGGATCATAAAAAACAGAAGAGCATTTTCTGTGTTACCTTTCTTCATTTAGAACTTATTTAGAACTTATAACACATTTACTATGTCTCCAGTTTTATGACATCATCTTTGAGTTAGCTGCCAACTCTCAAGTGTCACTTTTAAAATCTTGTCCCACAAATAACATATAATCAAAACACACAAAAAATGTGTAAGGTCACTGAATATCATGAGGAAAGTGTATTCTGAACATTCCCACATTCAGTTACGGTATGTCTGTATTATGCTTCACACACTGTGAAAGCAATTTTGCACAGATATTAGATTAGTAGAATACTAGATAGAAGAACTTCTTTTGTTGTTATACATGTTATGTTTGTTCAACTTTCTTGATTTTAGAAAAAATTCAAGATAGTAACTTCACACGGAAAACCTGTCAGGTTTACAAGGGCAAATATCTTGAAGATGCAGCCCAGCTGCAAACTATAATGAATCAAATGCTCTGCTTTAACTGCATGTTAGTCTTTAGACTAATTTTAGCAGGGAAGACTTTCTATTACAATAACCTCAAGACCTCTAGGGGAAACCTGTACACAGTAAAAGCATCATTACGCTGCTGTCTGTTTAGACACTGAGGACTGAGCATTCCTATGTCCCTAGCAAGGCTTAGATTTGCTGTTACGCAGGTGCATTTTCATCATTGTGATGCAGCTCTGAAATTAAAGCTGTTAATGGATTATTAATGACAGTGTCCAGAGTGAGAGACTGGGCGGAAAAATGGGGGACATGCAAAGGGTAGAGGAGGATGAGGAGGAAGGGAGAGAGGAAGGGGGAGAGATCGCAGACCTCACAGCATCTGTGTCCGTTTTGTCGTAATCTCTTTGCTATTATGTAACGTCATTGCCTCAACAACGCTCTCTCTCTCGCTCTCTGTCTCTCTTTCTCTCTCTCTCTCTCTCTCTCTCTCTCTCTCTCTCTTTCTCTCTCTCTGTCACACACACTATAGTCAGTAGTTTTATTGGTATTCTAACACCTCACATATGTCTTTGCAAGTCATACAATGTGTTGATGAAACATACTGGAAGATGAAGACAGTTGATGGTTGCTCCTGGATAATTTGTATTAGAGTGACTGTAACTCAAGTAAGAAGTAAAATCGCATTGTACTTCCTATAGATAAGTCTGAGTAAGTCAGTTTGTGTTCTTTGTCTCGTTACTGATTATCCATTTCACATCAGGAAGTACAAGAGACTCACAGAAGCAAAGATTGTGAGGTATTTTGCCGTGGGACTGTCATAGCATCAAACTCTCACTATACAATGATGGTATAATAGTTTTCTACACTTCAAACTTCTGTACCAGGATATTTGTACTTCATGTGCTTCATTTCAGCATCAGCTTTAAGTGACTTAAGCAAAATCTAACAATTGCTCCTTCATTTTAGTAACTTCCAGGACTTATCCCTCAATTAAATTCAACACTAAGTCCTTCCAGCACCTTTAAGGGCTGAATATGAACTAAGAACAAGAGGGGGAGACAGGGGAGGGAAAGAAGGAAAGAGATTTTAAGGAAGGGAGTGGGTTGACAGGTTCTCTGGTGTGACTGCACTGCATAGAGACAGCTGATTAAAGGATGGAGGTGGTTCTGCATTCAAACACTCAAATCCAAGAACATACACCATCTTTAACATAGATAAATGTGTCTATTTAAAGAAGTCCAAATATTCTGACGTGTGCGTACGTGTGTATTTGCTTACATATTAACACACACCCTGTTCATCTTGTTCAGATGACACTGCCACCACATCAGATGACATTCATCTTTCATCGCCAATTAGCCATCCATCATCCTTCATTTCTGTCTCGTGTTTCCCTTTTAGCCAACGGCTCTGGAGGATAATTTCACTGAAACCCTGGCAGATGCACGTGCACATTTGCTTCGAAGGAGACTTTGTGAACTTCATTACAGCAATTAAGCGCAACAGAGAGAAGGATCAGCCAATACTGAATGTACTAGAAGACCAAAAATAACGATTTTCTATGGTTTGTTACAGGTTTTCAGTTAGTAATTCAATCAGCTTGACAGAAAACGGACAGAGAGAAATGATAAAGGAAGTTTATTCAGACAAACGGGTTGATTTCATCTACAAAATGAAGGACAGTAGATTAATGAGATTGGTTGTACTAATTAATTTTTTTTTCTCTTGTATTTATTGATTGCATATTAGATGTGTGTAATACAGTATATGCAAACTAGCTTTACATTCATGTCATTGGTTATTTCTGTTCTCTTCTGGTCCTCACAGTTTGGTTTTTGACCTTGACTACTCACGTTTCTTCTCTTCCTGTCAGTGTCTTTTGCAATTGAGCCTCTAATGAGTTAAACAAGAACATGGATTTTATTTTACTTCAGCTCCAGGAGTAGTTATACACGTTATAAATTGATTCACAAATATGTTTAAAATTTGTTTCAAACTTGTTTTTTTCCTGTCTTCCTTTTTTATATGTCTGTCTTATGTTTATGGACATAAACTGCCCTTTAGTTTCATTTTCTATTCCAGTTCTCCCTTACTTCTCTGTGGTTGTGTGTGTTCTCACACTGGGTCATATTCAGAGTTGTGATTGTGTGTTTGTCTGTCCATAGTTACATGGCTGTAAATTTATTTGATCACAAAAAGAAAAACAGTATTTTGCTTGCGTACAATAGTAATTCAGATTTTTGATGTTGTCCTATGAACCCAATGGTTGTGTTTGTTTACAATAATTATAGTTATTTGTGAGTAATGCTGGTGTAATGGCTTAATGCAGCATATGGCACCTTCGAAATAATGTCATGACAATTTCTCCTGGTCTGACCGCAGCACATTTACTCCAGGTCATGTAGGTGGTGTCATGTTGCTGATGCTGTTTGGGTAATTGTAGTTGAAATTAGCAAATGACCAGAGCCGTTTCCTTTGACGATCTATTCAGGCGGACTTCAGCAAGGACAGCACCAAATTATCTTGATATTTTAATGAATTTAGTTTCAGAAGAATAGCAATCAATTTTAAGGGCAGCTGCACGGTGGCTGAACCGTAATGGTTTGTCTCTTTCTCTCTCTCTCCCTTTCCATCGCACACACTTGCTCTTTATCTGTGTAGTCCAGAGTAGTAGCGTGCATGACAGCAATCCTCAGTCAGATGGATGATCGGCACTATGCTACATACATAGAAACATTCTGCGGGACCTCAGATCTTGTGGTAGGTCAACACACACACACACACACACACACACACACACACACACACAGACATGCACACATTTTTGAATCTGTACTGAGTGAAGATAAAGTTAATTTTTTTCCATTAATCATTTTACTGCAGGATTTCCTGATGGAATCATTCCTACTTTTCAAAGATCTAATCGGCAAACATGTGTATCCCTCGGACTGGATGGCCATGATCATGGTACAAAACAGGTAATATACAAATGGGAACATGTATATGTAGACTCCAGCATCTGTCTACCTGAAAGGAACAACCATTGAATGGCCCCAGTGGATTTATGTGAGCCTGACTTGAGCATCTTCACAAACCCACATAGGGATGAATTAAAAATAATAAAGCTGAGATCAGGATATCAATGAAAAGTGAAAAAGGCTGATACGACAATTTGTCTGCGTGTGTGTGTGTGTGTGTGAAACCCGATGAAGCAAAAGCAAAATATATTTTGTGATGTAAGCTATAGGCTACAGCTGTGTCAGAGGAAGATCAGAATAAGCAAAATAGCAAAGGAGAGGACAGACAGACGAGGAGTCTGCAGTCTGGTGTTGGAGAATAGACATGCAGGCAGAGAGAGAGAAAGAAAGACAACAAAAGGAGGCGAAGGAGAAGGTGTGGCAGTCGACTCTGGATAATGATGACAGTTAGAAGGTGAAAAACTGGGCGCAGATTTCTACTTCATTTAAGAAATGCACAGTCACACTTCACTGATGCACCTGCACGCTTTGTGAAGTTGTCATGATCTGTCGTTGTGACAGAATCTTTAAATCTGATGTAATATTACAGCTTTCTCTGAAACTGCAGAAGCTATGCACCAGTCAAAGCTCAAACAACAAAGCTCAAACAACAAATAAGCATTAATGGTCACAGATAGATTCTCCTCTATTACTTATTTGTCATGTTTTTTTTTTATTTATTATGTATGTATTCTTAACAGTTTTGCTATATACAGCTATAGTTTGTCACTTTGGTTACAGTATTATTTGATATGTTTTGGATTTATTGCTACACTTTCTTTGTTCTTGTGTGACAGAGTGTTCCTGCGAGCCATCAACACCTACGCAGACACCATGAACCACAAGTTCCTCAATAATGAGGATTTTGAAGTGCAGGTAAGTTTATTCAAGTACCATTATGTGCATTATCTTGTACGTTGTGTTTGTTTGTGTGTTTTGTACTTTCAACATGGATTTCTCTCTGTCACCCTGTCTAGTTATGGAACAACTACTTCCACTTGGCTGTGGCTTTTATTACACAGGAATCCTTGCAACTTCAGAATTTCTCACCAACTAAGAGGAACAAGATACTGGCCAAGTGAGAAAAAGGCTGTGTAATTTCCATAATTACCATATATTCTCTCTACTTTTCTAATGAAACACTAGTGATTTATGATCTCCAGAAGTCTGCATCCACTGCCCATTAAAGCTGTTTGTTGCCTTGAGGTAGACATCCAATTTAGCTCTTTTTGGGTGGATTAGAGCAGCATTATTTTGTCGGCTACAGTTTTCAAGCTCTGAAGGTTGAGATGGTCATATTGATCCAGCTTTTGTTTCTAAATTAAATGATATGTTTTCCCTTTCTGTTTTTTGCGCTTTCTTCTTTCACTTTTTATTTCAGATATGGAGATATGAGAAGGCTCATTGGCTTTGCTATACGTGATATGTGGTACAAACTAGGTATGAGAATCTATTTATTTTAAGATTGCTGCTTCTACTTCACCTGTATTTAGATTTGGATGCAGGGGTCTTTTCACTTTCACATCAGTTTGTTGTCAGTGCAGCCTTAAAATAAAGGCGTTAGTACTATTTCTGATGAATATAACATATTTTGTCCACAAATTTTGCATTTTGTATTCTGAAGATGAGTTACTGCCAAAAGGAAAAAAAATAAATAAATTGGAATATTTAATGGGAGACCTGTGGGAATAGGTGACATGTGGATATGAGTCAGATGTGATTTCACATTTCTTTTTCATGTTGTGGGTGTATCATGTAGGCACTCACAAGATCTGTTTCATCCCTGGCATGGTGGGCCCCATCCTTGAGATGACTTTAATCCCAGAGGAGGAGTTGCGTAGGGCCACCATTCCTATCTTCTTTGACATGATCATTTGTGAGAATGAACACTTTGGAAATTTCCACAAGGTAGAACATCACTCATGCAAGCAGAATGCAGTTACAGTTATGAGAAGATTTGATTTGCAAAAACAATTTTCAATTTCCAATTATGCTGTAAATAAAAATATGGGACAAATTTGTTCTGTTCGTCCTTCTTCTCTCTGCAGTTTGAGAATGAGATTATACTGAAACTGGACCATGAGGTGGAGGGTGGAGGAGGAGACGAGCGATACATGCAACTACTGGAGACCATGTATTGGAATATGCCACAATTTCTTCAGATAATAATATTTGAGAATGGACAAAGACCTTAGAATTACCTAGTCCTAATTGTGCACTGCTTTGTGATATAGAGCACTTGCTGCAGTATCATGAAAAACATTGACACAGATTCTATTTAAAAAAAAAACCCAAATGAATAACATTCTGTTCTGCATTAAAACTTTGACATGTCACTGATCTCTCAGTAAAATGTTCACTAAACTCCACACTTGATGATTAACTTGTGGTTGCATGTCTGCTAGCCTGCTAGATTGTGCTGCTGAGAAACCCACGCTGAGTCCACAGGTGCAACACTTTGTCGCCTTGGTGAAGGGACTTCTCATTCGTCTCCTTGATTATCGCACCGTGATGAGTGACGACAGCCGTAACAACCGCATGAGCTGCACCGTCAACCTCCTGGTACGTCCCATTGTCATTCAGGCTTAACTGGCTGCGTTCTCCTTCCGCTGTACTTTCATTTCGGGCTTTTCACTTTTCACATTTTTTGTCAGCAGAGCAAAAGAGTTCATGTGTTAAAGTACGCTATCTATATAACTACAGTCAGTGCATAAGTAGTCACCACGTCTAAATCTCAAGTAAACTAAAACTTGTGATGTTCATCAAGGATATCGTAATTTTAGTTTTGCTCTTGTTTTATGATTCTCTGTTTCAGAATTTCCTATATGTTGTCAAAGTAGCATGTGTCACCGTGAATGGTTGTATATTGACACTTGTACAGTATACAGTATATTGTGAGTCATGGAATGAACGTTGTGGCAACAGCAGCAAATAGCAGCTTCTCTCAGATGCTCACGTACAAGCACACACACCGCATACACACACCCATGAAAGAATTATTAAATGAGACACTAATGTAAGAGGAAACTGGTGGGTATGTTACATGGAGACCTTAGTTAGTATTCTCCATACCAGAGACCCCTACTGATTGCAGGATTCATAATGAAACACAGATTATATCTCATTTTCGTGCCAAAGTCTTCATATATCTACTCCACATTTAATTTGTTTGGTAATTGATCTAAGGGAAAATATTAATTTCCGTGTCCAGTCTCTTGCTGTTTGCAGAGGGTTACATCAGCTGCTGTCTGTTCTTCATACTTGTTCTGAAATGATCTCCTAATCAGATTCTCCCCAGTGGTATTCTCAGGCTTAGTCAGGAATCCAAGCAAACCACTGCATAGTCGTCTTCAGAGAAGACTAAATCACATTATTCCTCCTCTGAATTCTCTCTAACTTATTTATATGGCAGTTCCGATACTTTTTATTTTGTAGAGATGCTAGAGGTGCAAATATGTAGTTAGATCATTTAATAAAGAGTTGATTTGATTCTCTGTGTGTTATATAGTGGGTTTTTATCTCCCTGAGGACAGGAGGCTGATGGCATGGGGCTGTGGTATTTATCCTATAGCCAGAAGCGGTTGTCCATTAGTTATTTTCTTTCATTTGTCGAGCTAGCAAAAGAAAATGAATTGTGCAGGGGGGCAGGCACTGGTGGCCTCTTTTATCATTACTCCACCCACACCCCAACAAATACAAATTCTGAACATGAACATCGGCCTTAAGTATCCTCTGATCATTTTGACCTTTCCACTACTTTACCTTTCCATCCAGGGACACGTTCAGCTGCACAGAAAAACCTGTTGGTATTACATATTCCCATATGGGATATTGACATGTCTGTCGGTGACTCAACAACTTCCAATAACTGTTGGTGTGTTGCTGTGGGGAAAGACATCTGATCTGCATGTCAAATGGAAAATTGTCTTACATGAGTTAAAATTCAGGGATGCAAACAAGAATTTATCAGATCACTGCAAATATAAACAAACAAGACTGCCTTTTTGTGTGTGAGGGATTTATATTTTTTGAATGTTTGTTATGTCTGTGTGTCTCTGAGTGTGTCCATGCTCGTATCAGTTCATTCCACACCTCTGTCCTCTACAGATGTCATTAAATTTCATTTACTGGGAGTTTATGCTGCTTCACTAACAAATGTGTATGCCTACATTCCCACACAATAATATGCACAAGTAATCAGACCCATACAGTTAACACGCTCAACATTCACAGAACCATGTTGTCAATGATTACAGAAAAACTAAAATAGAAAACCATATTATAGCTCAGTTCAGAATGATTTTCCAAACATTTTGCCATCACACACACACACACACACACACACACACACACACACACACACACACACACACACACACACACACACACACACACACAGCCTGACACTCACCCTGATTCTACTTTCCCATTTTTGCAGAACTTTTACAAGGACATCAATCGTGAAGGGATGTATATCAGGTATTTATGTGCAGCATTTTACATAGTGTTCTGTTAACTAATGTGTGCCTGTGTTGTCTGTACGTCTGACTGTGTGTCCAAATGTCTGCACACATCTGTGTGTTCATGTCTGTGTGAGAGAGTCCATAATCTGACAAGGGATTATAAGACTCCCAGTGAATTAATGTCAAAATCCACAGGATCAGCTCTTTGTTTGACTGGAGGGGATGGGCATAAGGAAGGGAGAAGTGGAGCGATTGGGGAATGCAGGATGATGGCAAGAGTGAGAAGAGGGCACTGCAAAGTCCCAAAGTGCATATTTGGCAATGTTTTATGGCCATAATTACTTATCTCAATATATGAATATGAGCTCAACTCTGAATACGATAATAATGGAATTGCTCATTGTTTAATGGTAGCAAACAATTAATTCAAAAACAAATATGTGTTAAATACAAGCCACGACGCTACCAAACACTTGGTAATTTAAACCCACGACTAATCATGTCATGGCCTCATTTTGGATTTATGGACCGTAAATCACACATCTGAATTTGTATCTTGTAAATGTCTTTACTCGTCTTTTGACTACTCAAAGTGCTGTACCACATAAGCCACAGGCATCTTTTCACATGCAGATTCATACAGTGATAGAAGTCATTTTCATGCATGGAACTGACCTACTCCACAGAGCAATAAGAGATACAAAGTCCTCCAGAATATAAATTCAAGGCTCAGCCATTTATACATATGCTCATACACCAGAACGGCCATCAGGAACAATTTGTGGTTCACTATGTCACCCAAGGTTACTTCAGTCGAAGGGGAAGTAGCTGGAAGAATTTCCAGAGCAACTGAGGTGAGGATGGCCATAAAAGGCAAACATGATTGCTGGATATAATATTATCTTGAAATATATCCAAATTGGCAAAAGCTAAACACTTACTGAATAATCTTTGTTTGAAGTACCAGTCAGTCAACTCGATGAGGGAAGTGTGCAGTCAGTGAAAGAGTGACGATTGATTGACTGAACTCAGCTATACCGCCTAGACATCCATGGGTTTGTTCACTTTTTTCTCCAGAGAGCGCGAGACTGGACCCAAATAAGAGAGAGGCAGGAAAATTCCCATTTCTCTCTACGTCAAACTTTAATAATTTTATTGGGATACAAAACATCTGTAAACCCATTTAAAAGATACAAGTCAGGTTTGATTTTTTGTGAGGTTTATATGTTGTGTATGTCAGGTTTGACATAAACTCATATGCAGGTCTTCAAGTTGCCAAACAGTGGCATCTAGTGGAGAGAAATTAAAGTTGCATGTTAAATTTCACCTGATGTTTGAGACAGTATGTGCATGTTTGAGCGTGTGTTACTGTGTGTCTGTACATGTGTCTGTGCTCAGATACCTTTACAAGCTGAGGGACCTTCACTTGGAGGGTGAAAACTACACTGAGGCGGCATACACACTGCTCCTCCACTCCCGCCTGCTCAAGGTAGGACACACACACACACACACACACACACATAAACACATTTTCACAGAAACACACGCCTATTAAAAGATATTTTGTCATCTGATAATGGAAGCAGGGTGACTCTCTGTCCAAACATGTCTGTCAGGCAATTATTTATTAGCGGATTAATGGTTGTTTGGTGCCTAGCCTCTAAATAAAAAAGCTCCTAGGTGTGTGTGTGTGTGTGTGTGTGTGTGTGTGTGTGTGTGTGTGTGTGTGTGTGTGCGTGCTCATTCGTGCATGCGTGCATGAGTGTGTGACTGTTTTGTACAGGGGTGTGCTTGACCTCTTTTATCTATTTATCTCTTTTATGGGACACTTAGAGTCTCAGAGAGGGCCTCTTCTGCCCCACATTGCTGTGCATAGAGAACAGTTCCAATAATATGTCACCGTTTGTTTGGTTCCTAAATTAGCTTGGGTTTAATGCAGTGGTTCTTATCCTGGGTTTGATTGAACCCTAGGGGTTCGGTGAGTCGGTCTCAGGGGTTCTGCGGGGACGGAGGTTCAGAGAAAACACTCAACACATCATGGCGCACAGACAAATTTCTGTACGTGTGACACATCGTGTCAATTCGTGATGACACGCCCCCCTTAACCATCACTGGCTACAGGTGATCACGTGACGCTACATCGATTAGCCTACCTGTGCTACAGGGGATTTTGTGTACTCAGTAGTCGATTTATGCCTGTCCTGATGGTACGTTATCTTACTTAATATTTTAATCCATAGTAACTATGTCGAGCAAAAAATGAAAGTGTTCGGATCAGTATGTGCAGCTTGAATTTTTCTGCCTCTCTTTGGTGTCTTTGTTGTCCCTCCTGTCTCTGTTCCAGTGGTTGGATGACGTCTGTAGCCCCCAGTTTGAGTCCCACGGCTCACAAACTCAACGACAGCTCAAAGAGACGCTCTACGACACCATCATTGACTATTTTGACAAGGGCAAGGTCAGTTCTGTTTTAAACTGCAACATGCTTACAGATAAATGTAATGATTTGAAAATGTTGATCAGTATTCCAGAATCAGTTATGGTTATGGTTTTTTACGCTTTGAAGAAAGTAAATGTCCCAGGTACTCGAGATAATTCACAGACCTTGTAATGACAATTTCATGTAGCTTCTTTACTTAAAGAGTAAAGAAGCTACTCTTTAAGTAGCTATATCAATGTAATGTTATTACATTGATATAGTCATCACTGCATTGATGCATTAATTATAAACATCAGTGTATTATAACACATAAAACACACATTGTTGAATTATTGTATGGACTACTATATCAATAAAAACATTATTGTATGCATTACTACATTACAAGGTTAGAATGCAAAAATGCCTCTGTCCTCCATCATACTTCAGTATCTTTCAAGAATAGCATTGAAATCAAGTGTGACAGTCTCTGAGTCTTATGTTGTTGTCATGTTCATTGTGTATTCTCCTCTGGTGCTTTGTGTTCTTTCATCCAGTTATAAAGATTTCCACCTCTCTCTCTCGAGACCTTCAAAAAGAAATTTTCACAAGATTAATTCCCGCCTCGACGGTGACTGCCAATTTATTAGCAGATGGTGTAACGAAGGACACTTCTGTCTTTCCTTGTGTCTGTGTGTTTAGATGTGGGAAGAAGCCATCACTCTGTGTAAGGAACTAGCAGAACAGTACGAAAATGAGATCTTTGACTACGAATTACTCAGCAAGAGACTGGTATTTTATTTTAAACCTTCATGTTGTATCTTCTGTACAATTCTCTGAAGAGGTTTTTCTGTAACACCCCCAACTCTGTTTCCACTATAATGATGATTTCACATTCTTTTCTGCATTTTTCCTCTTGGCCTTGTCTGAATAATTCCCTTGATAGATGTTATACATGTTTTTTAGTGAAAGGGGATATTTAAAGGGAAAGAAAGTAATTCAAGCAATTTATTCATTTTAGTTTTTAATAGCAGCAGTGCCATACGTCACGTCTGGAGCAGCTGTTTAATGAAGCCTTGTTAGATTTACTGTGTAGTAGTTGGCCTTTACGCAACTAAACTCTGAGGAAACTGTGCAGTCAGTCAGTAAGTGGCACAGAATGAATAATTTGCTTTAATCTGAAAATATAGTGGTAATAGTAAAGCTTTTTCATTAACCATATCTGAGCTATCAATCAGCAATTCAGCACAGCCAATCGTTATTGTTTAAAAATGGAAACTGCGACCATGCCTATGACCCCAAAGGTGTGATTCTTGACTCCCAAGCATTAGCCACTCCTCACACTTTTTGTGGTTTCCCCCATATCACACTTTGTGTGTTTCACCTCTTGTTGCAAGGCAGTTTATGTCATTCCTTCCTTATCCAAATGTTAACTTGTTCTTTAGAATTCCCTTCATGCTACTCTTCTTTGCCCCTACCCACAGGGAATTCAAATTTTTCCAATGATGTATGTATGTATGTATGTATGTGTATATATATAATACACACATATTTCCCTCTCTTTGCAGGAAAAACAAGCCAAGTTCTATGAAAACATTATGAAGATCTTGAGGCCAAAGCCGGACTACTTTGCCGTGGGCTACTATGGACAGAGCTACCCTCCATTCCTCAGGGTTTGTGCTTCTTGCAATTACGCAGTAACAGTATTTTGAACATGTACAAAAGTTTTGTTAGGGTACACGTTAACACGAATGACTACCCTTCCTGGAGCAAATCTGTCATTAAAGTTTTCTTTTCCATAAATGCACTGACCCTAAGCTATTTAAAACTGCAGCAGTGGGCAAGTTCCCAAAACACCAACATGCTAGAATGAGACATGGACAGCCTCATGGGAATACTGAGGATTTCAGCAAAGTCCTCAAATGGAACTAGAACCAGAGCATTCACAGACTGCAACATCCCGCAACACCCCTGAATTCAAAATTTTACCCTGACCTACTTGCATAGGTCAACAATCAAAGCTAGTTCTCTCATTTACTTTCATAGATGAAAGCACTAGCTTTGATCTATGGTCTTACTCACACTGGCCTTGTCCCTTGTCTTTATCTTATCTGGTTCCTGAGTGTACAAAAGTTGAAATCTGACCTTGACCCAGTTTTCTCAAGGTCAAGGTCATCATCTCATTTTTATCCCCTTTGCTGCCTGAGTAGTCTGCTTTTTGTTTAAACTTTCTATCTGTAACGGTTGTGAAGATATTTGGTGGACATACTAACAAATGGACGAACACACAAACACACGGACACTGACAATTTCAATACATCACCGCTTTGAAGCAGGATGTAATAATCCACTTTTAATAGCTCTTGCATTCATAGGCCTTTTTAATCTGCTTTGGTAAAGAGTTTGACAGAGTCTGCAACTCATTTTCAGTCGAGCAGGACAGTGAATGGAGGTCAGAGAGAGGCTCATTATTAAATAAGGATTAAATGATCATTCAATTGGCTTGAAACTGAAACAGTTATGTTTACTGCAAAGAAGGAATCAAATGGCAGAAAAAATGTCCTGTGTTGATTACATGGTGAAGCTTGTCTCCTCATTAACATTGTTAAAATTGTGTTCTGGTTTCAGAACAAGGTGTTTATCCACCGGGGAAAGGAGTATGAACGCAGAGAGGACTTCCAGAACCAGCTGATGAGCCAGTTCCCCAGTGCCGTCCGCCTCAACACCACCACCATGCCGGAAGATGAGATTAAGAACTCTCCACTTCAGTGTATCCCTCTAACTGCAAAGTGTTAATTCCCATACATGCAACGTAACTGATATACATAGTCTACAGTGAATTTGAAGTAAAACTTTCCCACATTGTCATTTGTTCTTTTGTACCTCTATGTTAATTCAACCAACAGTTGTCTGACACATTCCTCTCAGCTGTGTAGTTGTTCACTCAGTGATGCTCTCCATCCTTTAGTGTATCCTTCCTCAGTCATCTGAACCAGACATCCAGTGTTTCACAGTAAAGCCAGTCCTTGAGATTCCTCCTCGTCTTAAGAACAAACCTGTTCCTGACCAGATTATCAAGTCAGTCCACAGCTCTTTTAATTCATCATGTTCTTTAAGTAAATGTGTTTTATCATTAAATAGGTTTTGAGAAGTAGCTTTTTCTGACAGCATTACTTTTTTTATGTCCATTCTTTTACCTCTGTTTCCTTCATCTTCCACAATTTACAGCTTTTACAAGTCCAACTACGTGCAGCGTTTTCACTACTCCAGGCCTGTGAGGAAAGGACCGGTGGACCCCGACAATGAGTTTGCGGTTAGCTATATTTATTCAGTTATTTTGATGGTAGTAGGCTTGACCAATGGCAGCATGAAAATATTTTTTCTTCTTGATATCGGTCTAAAAAAACCGCGTAGCTTGTCTTTGCATGATTTGTGTTTATTCAAAGGACTCCGGTGTTAAGGATACATTATCGGATTACAGTTCAAGATTTAAGATGAACATACTGCTGCTAGAGTGATTTAAGGTGGTTCATGCTATCTATGTTTAAGCAGCCTCTGGTTAGCTCACTATCAAAGGAGATCATACATGTTTGATACAAATCAGTGATCACACTATATCTGAACCTTAATATATCACAATGGTTAACATCAGTGATATATTTACTGTCATTTATAATTTAAGTTTAAAAAACTTAATCTCACTGGAAAAACTATTATTAAGTTAAGACACCTTTAGTCAAAGAAACAAAACAAATTCAGTTCATTATTTTTTGAATTTTGGACTACACTACATAGATTTAAAGCCCTTGCATAGAGATTCAACAGAGAACATACAGTCTATTTCTAATGATGAGTTTTGTGTAGCAGCTAGTGAGAGTTGTAGTTGCTTTGGACTGATGTTCTGTCACTACTGACAGGATGAAGAGAAATAGTCTCATTTGTCTGCAACCGAAAACATACTGACCAGCATGAGAGACGAGGAGGGGTCTTTGTTTTCCCCGAGAAATTAAATTTTTGGGATGGTTAATTATAAATATCATCATATCATATTACCATCTTCAATTTAGTCTCGTAAGTCAAGGTGAATGTTTGTGTGTGTGTGTTTGTGTGTGTGCGCGTGTGTGTGTGTGCATTAAGAAAAATAGCAGAGGTATCGCATCAAATGCCTGAGTGTAGTTGAAGGTCACGAAAAGATTTATTGTTACTCTTATTAAATTTAGATAAACGTCATTGTCTAGACTGAGTACAGACCATCATACCATATTTACATGCTTTGCTAGAGAGAACTTATTGAGCAATGTTGCTTATTAAAGTTCCTGAAAATTAGACAACCCATTGCTGCTTTCTAGTGGCTATAGAATGGCCAACAGGGGACCCCTGGTGGCTGCTTTGTGTTTGATGACATGGCACAGAATAGAGAGAGGGTACTGAATAGTTATAGAACTCAAAACACTTCTCAAATTATATAAAACCATACAGTATTTTACCTTCCTAGTAACTATTGTATAACCAACAGGGGAGCACTGATATGTGGAAGGAATCTGGTAATACCATAGTATTTACCTAAAACTGTATGCAGTACATTACTGTCCTGCATCAAGTTATTTATGTTTGCATCTAATTTCGCTGTTGCACTCTGTAGACATTCAGCTCTTTTGCTTATAAATTATTGATACAAGAATTTTAAATCCTTGAGCATCCCTCCAACTTTATAGAGGCTGACGACTCAATCTGCCCCATGAGTCCACTCAATGACAAATCCATTCATTCCCTTTTTCGTCAACCTCTACATGTAATTCAGCATGTTAAGAACATTCAACAATTTCAAATGAGTAATGTTTCCATTTACTGTACTTCTATTTTCCCTCTCCTCTTCCTGTCACTGGGATGTCAGACTGCCATTGTTAAAGATACAGTCTGCCATGGTACTATCTACTAAACAAGAGAGGGTAACACCATGACACACTGGTGAAGATACTGTTGAAATACAGCTATTTGATCCTGTAATTATCTGTTTCATCTTTCATGGACACACTTGCTAAATCTAAGCTGAAATGATATGACAATGGTTGATGAATTATGCATTAACTTCAGCGCCTTACCAAGAGACAGGAGGAGATATAAGTGTATGAATATTATCTCCTGGTCACCTTTACCACATTCTGCGGAGGAGAAGCTCTTCTATGACCCTGTCCTGCCAATGTTTTGCTCAAACCATGTAGCTGAACGCATGCAGTGATGATTTGAGTGATAACAAGTGTTCAGATGTCATGCTTAAGTAAAAGTCAGGGTTTTGTGTTAAAATATTACTATCCTGCAGAAAATCTACTGAAAACACCAATGATACATCAAGGACTGCGTTGTCATACACTATGTTTCTGATTGTATGTTTCACACAATGAACAAAAATAGATTATTTGAGTAAGAATAAACATCAGCAATTTCTACAAGACTTAAATCTAAGCCCTTAATTTTCTTTTCTTTCTGGAATTGAAAAAGCATCTCTAAGAATTAAAGGTTGCCGAATAGTAAATGTATTTTGAAAATGTATTTCAAAAGTTAAATTGAACTTTAATGTATGTAAATGTTGATGCTTGCTAGTAACTTTGATCACACCTTATGCATTTTCTCTGATATAGTCCCATTCTGTTCTTTGTGTACTTTACCAGTGTTCTCAGTTTGTGTGTCTCTAAATCCACCTCCGAACAACCAACACATGGTTTCTTCTGAATGAGACATCAGTACCTAATAATATATAATAATATGTGCCTGCAGGTAGCAGAAGTTCATCTAACTGATTCTTCCTCTCTTTCATCTTTGTGCTTTAGTCGATGTGGATTGAACGCACAACCTTCACCACTGTGTATAAGCTGCCTGGGATCCTGCGCTGGTTTGAGGCTACTGACATGAAACATGTGAGTCTGTAGAGCGGGTATTCAAGACATTATTGATATGTATTTGCTATGTTGTTGTTCAGATCAGTGTGACATCTTACCAATGTGATTTATTTTCTACACTTAAAAAAAAAAAATTCTGCTGTACCTAGAATAGTATCCTCATCCCTGTCTCCTGGTCTCTCGCTCTGTTTAGACCACCTTGTCTCCACTGGAGAATGCAATAGAGACTATGGAGTCCACCAATGAGAAGATTCTGACCATGATTAACCAATACCAGACTGACTGGAGCCTTCCCATCAACCCTCTGTCCATGCTGCTCAACGGGATTGTCGACCCAGCTGTCATGGGTGGTTTTGCCAAGTATGAAAAGGTAAACTTTAAACAACATTTTGTAGCGTCCAATTATCTTAGATTATCTGGGGCCGGGTCTCGATGAATACTCAGCACACCCCCGGTAACACTTGCAGTTCCTTCCAGAAGATTTCCAGGCATTTTACTGATAAATTCCAATTTTTGGGCTCATTATTTTCTTGTTAGACTGTTTGATTCACAATTGGCATTGTTTTCCTTTTGGTGGCCCTTTATGTGACGTTTTTACTTGCAAGAGCTGATTTATTATGACTGCGTGGGGAATTTTAAAAGCCAACATAACAGTGATTCCCCATCTCAGTATTTTTTAATTAAAGTTAATAAACTTAGAATCTGCTGTATTCATAAATACAAACATTTGCATTTACCATCAAAATTATTCAGTTTAATAAAATTCCGAATAATTTATTAATATGTAATGTGTTTTAAAAGTGGGTAGAAAAACCACACTTGATAATTTTAAATAAAAAGCCGTGTTTGTTTTTTCAGGCATTTTTTACTGAAGATTACTCCCAGCAGCATCCTGAAGACAAAGATAAGCTGCTGCGCCTCAAGGACCTCATCGCATGGCAGGTACTGAAAACACAAGCACATACTGTGTTCAGCATGTGCACAACATTTATTCTGTAGTTGTGTACAATGTGTAAAACATTGTTACCAGTACTAAGTAACACATGTATCACATAGTAATCTCATGTATTTTTAAAACATCAAGGGGTCATGCATGGCTCTTCACACTCACACTACTATCTCATCCTACACTCATGCAGCTAGAGAGAGAAGAATTACTGCAGATATAAACATGGAGGACAGGAACTCATAAGCATGAACTAAAATATAACTCTAAATAGTATTTCAAATTTTCATTGGATTAGAATGATGCCATATTCATACTTAATAAATTATAGTATATAACAATATTTGAGAATGAATACCTTGATTTGTATGCACAGCACCTTCTGGCTGAATCCCTGAGGACCAATTGCCAGTGGACACTGTTTTAACAATCAAACATTTGCATTTATAGATCCCATTATTAGGTGGAGGAATCTCTCTCCATGGGAAGCGAGTGACTGATGACTTGCGTCCTTTCCATGAGCGAATGGAGGAGTGTTTCAAACAGTTGAAGAAGAAAGTGGAAAAGGAGTATGGCGTAAGAGAGCTGGTAAGACCTGGGAAGGCAGATGAGAAGTTTGGAAAGAGGAGCCTTTAGTAGAACCTGTTACTGTCCTGTAGTCTGAAATATAACAGAATTTCTGTGGCAGAGCTACAGTTAGGTGGAAATGAGCCGACTCAGGCATTTATAAAGATCAAATGCTTCATAAAATACCTCATAAAAAGCCTCAAGCTAGATTTTGCCTTCAAATTTTTCTACCAGCAAAACAAGGTTTGGAGTGTTTAACTAGGGCTGAATGTGGTCATTAAATTGTAAATTATCTCAATTCTCCAGGAGTGATTCAACTAACGAGACTCAGTAATAATGATCCTCATTTTAACACTGACTTCTCTAGATTTTGTTTTTTTGTGTGTGTTTTGCAATGATGTGCTTTTTCTTTTTTTTCCCAAGTTTTTTACCGTATTTCATATATAGATTTCATCTGTTGCCTTATTGTTCAACCCTTTATTTCCAGCCAGAATTGGATGACAGGAAGTCCACTCGTCCTCGCTCCGTACTGCGCTCCATCCGACAATCCCTCATCTCAGCCTCCTCAGTCCAAGGTTCTGAATGTGGAACCCCAACCAAGGTCCAAGCAGACAGGTGACCTTACAGACTGCAATGAAAGCATGGCATTTATCATCCACATACAAACAGTGTATGGGGAGCAAAATATTCAACTAGAATCTGCATTTCATTTGAAAATGTAAAAATGAACTCAGGAGAAAATCAAATCTTCTAAAAAACTCAAACCTTTCCTTTCTCGTGTCAGAGATCTCCCTCCAGAGTCACCAACCTCCTGGACGCTTCAGCGCTCCAGCGGCAGCGTGAGCACCAGTACAGCGGAGGAGATGGTGGTGACGGTGGGTGATGCAGAAGTCAGACTGAGGAGAAGTAAGAAGAAGAAGAAAAGGAGCAGCATGATCTTCATCACAGAGGAGAGTGAGAGGACAAATCCTTTGGATTGCAAACGGGTGAGAATGAGTTTGAGTGGCAGATAGGTTACGGAGGAGGAATATGAAGTATGAAAATTAGGCTAAAACTAATATTGTTGATGAGTTTAAGGCTCAATCTCCCTTCAGCTCTCCAAGAAGCAGGAGTTCCGCAGTGATACCAACTTGTCTGAGCCGATTGTAGGAAATGTATCTCTGACCCATGCCAACTCCAGGTCCCTGCCTGCCATTACAGGTAACTAAAAAACAAATGCTCATGGTGTTATACAGTACACTGTAACTCAGTTAACCCTGAGAACCAAGGGTCAGCAACGACATCACATAAATTCTGGTCAATTACTCTATATTGAGGGATGCTGCTGTAACACTGTGTGAATACAAACCCTAATTTTTGCAAATTAGTGATTCAAAAAAGTTAATTGTATATTTTTCCATCTATTTTTGTCAGAAATCATTTCACCTTCACTACAGAATAGTGAGTCAGGATTTTAATCAAGTTTCTTTGGCATCCTGTCACACTGACCCTAGTCAGCATCGACTTTGGTGTTGACATACAACCTTTGATTTGCACTGTTGAATCCAACCGACACAACCTACCTGAACACACACGCATACTGCTCAACTGGCACTGCTACAGCGCTGATTTCATTAGTAGAAAAAACTGTAGGAGCACAATTAGTCAGGAAACCAGTAGGATGACGAGGCAAATTAATTTTAATAAGTGATAATAATTTTAATAAGTATTAATTTTGATTGTGTTGTTAGGTCTGTCTTTGGCAGTGATTGCCACCTCAGAGGAAGTGGACTCCTCGAGGGCCAGGCGGGACAGTAAAAGCCTGTCTGTTTGTGGGACCTCTGACCGAACAGCAGACAGACGTTCAAAGGGTGTCATCAACCTCCTCTTCAAATCCAAGGTGAGGCTAGCATGGACAAACATCAGGCTGAAATATCTGTGCAGTTTTTTTGGTGATTGCTTACGCTGGTCGGATGCAGTGATTCACTTCTCTGCAATGACCGAGCCAGTGATGTGAATCAATCAATACCATGAAGACTGTTGATGGGGAATCAGTTGACTTGATCTAAAGGTTAAAAAACAATAACTGTAGTTAATTTTTTAACAGTATGTATATACTGTACGTTGTTTACTAGTAAATGGATATTTTGTTGACACAGCCATGGTAACGATACACGTTTCCATTTTGTATCATACTGAGTGTTTGTAATCACCCGCATTAATCTGAATATATGAGGGATCAAGTGTACTTATATCTATTATCAAGGATATATTTGGAGTCCTTCTATCTTTATTCATCGTATGTATGTGTTATATGTGTTTTTATGTTTCAACAGAGTTCCAAAGCAGACAATGGGAAGTTGACGGATCAAGCCAAAGACAGTACCAATCGTTTTTAAAATCCTCTCCAACAGATTCTGTTTTCCTTACATAGCTATTATATCCGTATTTGCTTTACATTGATGCTCATGCAATGCAACCAAATTAAACACTCCCTGTTTCACTCAGTGTCAGTACTGCTGTTGCCTAAACTCGATTGATATTACAAATAAATAAAGCTCTTGTTTGTGCTATGAACTTTTTTCTGGAAATTTCAATGACCGCCATTTTCACTTTAACAAGAATGAGAAAACACAAGACATTTGACCCTATTGTTCATGATTACAGGGCATCTTTTACAGTTTCAGTGACTGAGCTAAGAAAAAAGTAAATATAATGACAAAATAGTAATTTAGATTACAAAAGTATGTATATAGACTGCCTGAAGGTAAATCAATCTATCAATCTGACTTTAATCCAGAGATACATGACATGTTGTTTGACTTTATAATATATAAATTATGTGTAAACTACACAAATTGCGGTTCCAGCAAAAACCCCGAATGTTAAGTCATAGTGTGCCCTTATAAAATGTTGAGTTTATTTCATATTTAAATTAGGTCAGTGAACACACGATGAACCTTGAAGGTGTTGAAGGAATATTAGTTCCATTGTCCAGGTCTTTACAAGGTAATAGCATTTAAACCCTTTGATCATTATCTCACCCTTAGGTTTGTTCCCTAGGGTTGTTGTTCTGGTTTATTGCTCAGGTTTATTACACAGGATACTGGAAGTAAACATTATCAAGACCTTTTAACCTTTAGGGTTAGAAGAACTTAAGGTGAACCACTTACATAGGATTTATCTTACACACATACGCTATGGCGGATACAGCGGCGGTACATACACACTTTGTCTTTTTGTTGAACTGTAAATGAGGTCTTCACACAAGATACAATCAACACCTGCTAAATAAGCTCAGTTTCCTAGCCTTTGAAGATGTAGTTTATGGACCTTGAGGTTATTATGCATTTACCATTTGTTTCTAAGACTGTCCCTTTGAACTTACTAGTAATTGCATCTCTGCAAAGGAGTCATGTGACGTCATGCCTGTCTTGAATAGTATAAAATCCACTGACTTGAGATGAGAACTTGTCCTTCTCATACCACATGCACGGATGTTTTTTGTATTGGAGAACGACCCAGAGCTGTGTTAATTAAAGTACCACGAACTTCAACCATCATCTCAAGAGTCATCTGTCTGCCCTGATCATCAAACGAACGTGCTGCGGAACCAGTAGGTAGGAATCTGCTTCGGTGTCATGACAGTCATGACACTTTATCATGACAAACAGGCTTACTGTTTGCCAAATGTTGCCACTCTTCATGCTATTCTAAGCTCATTTTCATTGGCTTTTTAAAGTAACCTCAAGAAATCTGTCTTTTTATCCAAGCTGTTGCCAGAGGTGGAATCAATAACCCAAAAATGTAATCAAGTAACCATATTGATTGGTCACGTTTCTAAAAGTTAAAAGTTCAGAAAAAAAAAATACTGTTATATACTAGTACATCTGTACTTTCAGTCAAATTATGGTAAAATTATACCCATAATCTAACCATGCAACTGTTAAATTAGTTGCCTATTAAACTATGATCACTGAATTTACACATGTACAATATATGTAAAATTTAAAATATTTTAATAAATGATGCTAGTGCAGTGCAATGTATGTAACACAAAAGAACTAGTTCTTTTCTCCAGAACTGAACTCGAATCAAAAAGTATGCAACATTAAAATGCAGAACTAACCGGAAATCTTAAGGACCACTGGAAACCACCTACTTCTGTTCTTTGGAGGTAAACATAGACATCTGACTGACGCCTTCTACAAAAAGGGCCAAACCCACCTCTTTTTTCTGACGAGGCAGTCCTGAGGTCTGTCTATCTATTATTTTTTTTATTTCTTATCTCCTTGCTCTTTTTAATCCTAATTTAGCTACTCTTGTCTCACTTTTTTACTTTGTTCTACTGCGGAGTGACTGTAACAGAAAGCAATTTCCTCTTCGTGGATTATTAACGGATTCTGATTCTGATTTCTCAGAATAGATTAACAGGGTTTAACAGGGCCGGCAGTGGCTCAGCGGTAGAGCGGCCGCCCTATGATCGGAGATTGGCAGCTCAATTCCCGCTCCCGCCAAGCCATCCTCGGAGTGTGAGCTGATAGTGGGAGGTGTCAGCTCACCTCCTAGCCACTGCCGAGGCGCTCTTGAGCAAGGCGCCATCCCCCTAACAAGCTGCTCATTTAGGGCGCACCTCGAAGTCATGACGCATCACTCTGCCTCTCCCTATATACTGTGTGCTGTAATTGCATGCCTACAGGTCCCTAGTGTGTTGTGTTCAGGGGCCTGTATACAATGTACTGTATGTATATATACATGCAACTGTATGTATGTACAAGTGTAAAGACAATTTCCCCATAGTGGATCATTAAAGTGGACTTTCTTCTTTCTTTCTTTATTCCTCTGATAACATAGACACCGAGTGGTCTTCCTAAAGTCAGCACAGATTACAAGTGAGTACAAGACTTACAAGCTATGCTTTGAAGCAGTTCCAAAAGTTATAGACCACTGTACTGTATCTTTTATTGATGATGCTAGATATAGGTGGTTCTCTTCATGATTTAGGGGGAGTGAATCATGAATAAAAACACAAACCCTGGATGAATAGTTTAAAATGTGTGTGTGCATGGCTCCCATAATCTGAGGATCTCTTTTGGGTTAGAAAAAAAACAAAGTCCCAGAGTGCTGAGCTGACTTCCTCTTTTCTCCTGCAACAGAAGAAAGACTTTGAGGGGAAGAAACATTTTTACCCTCCAGCCAGCTTGGAACCTTTCTTTTTATTTCGTTCTCGCTCATTTTGTTTGTATTTTCCACAAAAGGTTTTGCAGTTCCTTTGAAATCTATCTTAGGCTTACTATGAATGTTATATATGAGGCACTGCGGCAGACAGGAAATTAAATACAGTGGGCATACTTTTTTGATTGACTTAAGTCAACATAAAATTAGTAAGGAGCAGAGCAGCTGCTGCACAGTCAATATGAAACAGCATATGGGGTTTTTTGAGGGACTATAAGTATCACCTGGATGAGTATTAGGTTAAGTTCAATGTTACAACATTGAATGAGATTTCTTTAATGATTCATGTGGATGAATGTCACATTTAACGAGTGGTGTTTGTGTGTCCTCATCTTTTCTCTGTGCTCCCTCTGCCTCCGCCTGTCTAAGTACCAACAGTCAAAGGGTGACTGAGCACAGTGGTGACCTTTCTCCTCTCTTTTATTTATACTGCTAATTATCTGGTGCCACATTGACCACAAAGTTTTTCCACAGCCAATTTAAAGTTGTTGTTTTTTAAACTCATGCAAATTGCAGTCCAGCGCTGCTTCACTCAAGAGTGTGAATCCTCTGATTAAACCCCTGCTCTGTGACCATAAAGTAATTTTAAACCATAAACTTCTGGAAAAAAAAGTCAGTCAGTTATTGACTAGGTTAAATGATATGCCATATGCTACAACCTAGAAGTGCATAGATAGAAATGTGTAGAGAAATATATTTTTGTATTTAATTACCATGAAAACCCCAGAATTAATGATTTGTGGTTCTATTAACCACATGCTTTTTAGAGTTAATGATCCTGCATTGTGGATGTTCTGAACACATCCCTGAAAAGCTACTGGCTGAATCTGACAGCATTTATTCTGAAGCTTGCATTGGGTTTGGAACTTTGTACGTGTGTGTGTGTGTGTGTGTGTGTGTGTATACTACTCACAATAAAATAGGGATATTTTGATAGACTCAGAGGGTGTCATACATGTGGTGTTTGTTTCACTACAGCAATTTTTGGGATAGAGGGGAAATTGTATTGGGGCAAAACAGATTTGGTTATTGTAGATGGCTCAATCACTGCACGTTCTTGCCTTAGAGACATCATAGAACCCATCATCATCCCCCAATGCTGCCAGCACACCCCCAACTTTCTGTTTATGGATGATAATGCTTCACCACATCGTGCCAGAATTGTCACAACTCGACTTCAGGAAGTTGGAGTTTCTCATATGTTATGGCCAGCAATGTCCCCTGACCTCACACCCATAGAGCACGTCTGGGACCAGCTGAAGTAGAGACTGAATGAACGTACCCCACCCCTACGTGACCTGACAGATCTGCAGCACTTGTGGAAGAGTGGAACGCATTGCCTCAGAACAACATCATGAGGCTAGTGAGGAGCATGAGACGTCGCTGTCAAGCTGTCATTGTGGCAATTGGTGGAAACACCCACATTGCCAATTTTTGTTATTTGGGGCTATCCTTGTTATTGTCTAAATTTTTAGGTAATAAATATTAAACTAATGAAAATGGTGTTTCTTCTTATTCATGACAAGTAATATCAAAGGAAACTTTTATTTATTTCATTAAAATTCAGACCAAATAGGAAAGGCACTCATGTGAATAACAATATCCATTCTTTATTGTGAGTCACTAGAATTTGAGAATTGTTAAAAGAACAAAAGCGACTAAGAGTAAATAAATAACATAAAAAATAAGAACAGTGACACTTGGCAGGATGACTAATTTATTAATGTATGGCCAATTACGCAATAAATTGCAGAACATTTGTAACTTGCTCTGCTCATATGCGCTGTTATTTCTGTTAAAGTGTTGAGAGTGCAAACAATTTACAGTACTGCTTTTGAATAAACTAAATTGTATTTCTAATTATTTACCAGTAGGTGGCAGCAAATGTTGCATATAAGACAAAACGCCAAATCAACGAAATGATTACATGCATGACTGGAATTCATGGTGTGAATACTCAAACGGAAATGTAACAACGAAATAAAAGCATTGTGTGCACCTTTTTAATGAGGCACTGCAGTACTCCAAGGAAAGCCGTGACTGAAATAAATTCTGTCCTGCTGTACAAGCAGAAGAGGTGAAGTCGTTGATTTTTCTCCACAGAGTGCCTTTTCACATCAGACAAGAAGAGCTGCCCCCGGGAGAAAAAAAAAATCTTAAGAGAATCTCTGGTTTTCATTTCTGCTGGTGATTTTAGACACAAGATAGTGTCAGCTATTACATCCCAGCTATAGGGGCTTTCTGCTCATCTGCACTCCAGGGCAGTATCCACTTCACCCAGATGACTGCTGCTCCTGAAACTGATGACATGATGAATACTGTACATCGGCCTCTCCCTCATTAACTTTCATTGCAAAAAGGTGATTCGTCCTGAAAACCAGTGAACCTTCACACATTTGTCAACACAGAATTTGTAATACAGTTTGACTTAAGGGGCAACAGATGATTACCCCCCCCCTACAGAGGTTTACGATATATGCACAAGGACAGTTTTCTCATTCCAGCAGTTTGCCTTGGGTCAGCAGCGTTTTGATGTTCTGATTTACGCAAGTCAAGGACTTAAAATTGAATCCAGTGGACTTTGGGTAATGGAGGTGAGGCACCACAATGAATTTTGTTCAGTGTCCTTGGTGTCTAGTAACAACATCTGCTAGTCAGAAAGGTATTGCAGTACATTACAATGCAGCTTGTAGCATATAAATCACGTTTTTACCCCCACCCCCACCCCCCATCATAGAACTGTATTTACCGCATGCTTTTTTTCCTGTCTGTCTGTCTGTCTGTTTCGGATCAGGAATACTCAAGAAATTATGAACAGATTTCATTACATTTTTTGAGAGTTATGACCCAAAGACCATCACATTTTGGTTGTGGCTAGTTGCATTTTTTCCTTTTATCAATAATTTCTTGGACAAACAACAACAATTCTTGGACAAAAATGGTTGGATGAGATCACCGTAAGAGCTACTTCAAGTTAATAGATAACCTGGATCTCTTGACGCCAGAATATTACTTGGATTTTGCATATATTTGACATATATGGAAAATGCACTAAATTAGATTAAATTGTGAAGAAATTGACCATCACTACAATGTTGTTATAATTGGTCATATGGAAACTGGTCCTAAACTGCTGGTCTACCTTTTAGTTTGTATTGTGACGGGAATTCACTTCATTCTATACCAAGCTTTGACCCCCAGTAATGAATCTTCTGTCTTTGTCTGACAGAACGGCTGCCATTTACCTGCTCATGGTGTTAGACTGGGGTAACTGTTACGTAAAAGAGTAGGAGCTTAAGTAAAACATGAAGAGCTTCTTTGCTTTGGTGCTGTGAATGTCATTTTAGTGGTTATTGCACCAGTTTCATTTTGCAGACTCTGAAAAAGCAGTTATGGTTATAATATTTGAAAAAAAATATCTTTCAATAAAAGCCTGATCATTTTTTTCCCACTTAAATGTTTTCTTTTTTCATCTGAGAATTAAATTTTATCTTAAGCCTGCAGAGTGCAGTGTTGAAATGTTTGAAAGGATTTCACACTGCTTGATGGAGGAAGCTAATGTGTTAGAAATGCAAGCTGTGGAGAAGCTCCTCAGCTCCATAAATCAAGACTGATAACAGGCCTGTTATCGGTTACCCTCTCCTCTTCTGAGGCTCTTCTTTTCGACAGTCGGTTCATTGTCCTCTAACTGCCTCCTTATAATTGTCTAGTGCTCACTTTTCTAGCACTTCTCTATCCACACTCTTTCCAATACATTTTGCCCTCTCTCTAACACTTTTGATACTTTTCACATCTCTCTGACAGGTCTCACAAACAACTACTGGGGTTGCTGAAAGTGCAACAGTAAGGCCGTGAGTTTAATGATGCTCCTTGGTAATCCTTAATCTGACAGCTCATCAGAGTGCTTCTCACACTTCGTATTTCGGGGATCGTCCAAAGGGACGCATGTGAGTTTAATGTAAAGCATATCATCTTTGCCTGGAGGCTTATGAGTATGGCTTATGCATATGCAAATACATCATAGCTCACATACTGTATCATATAGTGTCGCATATAGATGAGACTTAATTTCAGAATTGCAGCTCAAAGAGTGTAAGACTGTCACTGAATAACCGACAAGACTGTCATTACCGTACATGCAGAGCTATTGGTCAACATTGAAATTACTATAATGATTGTGGGCAAGGCATTTATGTGGCTACTTCATATAAAATAATTTTATTATTTTATTGATTTGTCACTTTCTTAAGAAAGAAAAAGAAGAAAGAAATCAACTTTATTAATCCACTGCAGGGGAAATTATTTGTCCACTCTATCTTGTTATTGTCAATCACACAAGTATATATTGTATAGGTGTACAGGCACACACACACGCATGCACGCGCGCGCGCACGCATGCACGCACGCACGCACACACGCACGCACACACACACACGCACACACACAAGGAGTCTGTAAGTATGCAGAACTTAGCTCCTGCCCCCAGGAACAGAAAAAAAACAAAAACTTTTGTAACCATGTTACATCAGTGGTCTCTTACCAAACCACAGCATATTTATTTATTTAGTTTATTTTTTTCGGACATGTTAATATAGCAGACTTCACACGTTCATCATATTTACAACATCAACAACAACATCCGAAAAGAAAGGGCAGATGGATGGAAGCCAATAGGCTTGTGAAATTCCCGTCCCCCAGAATCAACAAACATCTCTCTCATTAGAATATGTAATCAACAAACTCAGACATTAAAAGTTTTCAACCAGCTCATACATTGAATTTTGAGATGTTCATACCCTTATCCTCTTCCAAATATTAACCTTTTACCCTAGAGTATACCCATATTTACATTCTTCCTAGAAACACTAGGTTTGTTAACATCATGGATAGTCAAAACAAGAAGTTGACCTTGCCAGTGTTCAATATAAACATTTTCTGAGAAGAAAAATAAATTTACAGTTTCACATGTTTTTCAAGAATGAAATTATTCAACCATAAAAGAAAGAAGAGAAAGATTAATGTAAACCACAGCCAGATGATTACTATGGTGTACAATGCACTAGTTGAGCATCATGTCATCTATAAGAGTGCTGAAATCATGAAATATAAAAAATGTCTTACTTCATAGATAACCTCATGATAACACACTTTTCGGTGTGTTTGCAACACTATTGTTTGGAAGTGAATGTGTCTTGTTTTCACAGTTTTCACAATCCAAAGAGCAGCGTGTTTGACGTTTGAGATTCAGGACTACTAGTCACCACTCCATTTAGCTCCTTTCATCAATATGTGTATCCTAGCATTACATTGGCTGGTTTGAAGAACCTGTGCAACAATTTGTGATCAACAGCATTCAGAAACTGTAGTCAGGCATAAACTGAAATGCAGCCCATTCATTTGTAAGTAATCAGTCCTTGTTGCAAGCAACATTTTTTATAATGGTTTACCATTCATGGCAAATGAACTTGCTCTGTTTTCAATGACTGAAACCAAAAGGAATCATTTAAAAATAGGATTCTTATTCACTTCACCATCAACGTTGACATGTTGATTTTCTATTGCCAGCACTCATTTTGCTCCAGCAAACAAACAAGAAACAAATTACTTCAACTGTTGAATGGTCCTGGGTTATACAGCAGTCCTACTATGTGCAGGGTTAAAACTTGACTGTGTGTGGTTCTATCACTTCATTTTAATGCTATAAAGACTTTATCAGTGAGGCATATGTATGCTGATAGTCGTTTTCCTGCCATGGCTCGGCTCGATAGTTTATTTTTATTGATCTGTTGTTCCTGAAAATATCCCTCTGCCGCTGACTTCCACTAACACTACTACTGCTACTTCTGACACTAATTGGCTAATACCATACCATTTTAGATCATAACACAATGAATGTCACTATTTATCGATATTGAGAGATGGGAAATAGTAAATATCAATATCAGTAAATATGATTTTTTGTTTCTGATTTTCTTTTCAACAGGATAGTTTGCCACTGGACCACAGAGATGGCATACAATCCAGACAATTGGCCCATCAGTCTGCCCCAGGGCAGTTGTGTCTACACATGTAGCTTACCATCACCAAGTATGAATGAAGAGTGAATAAATAATGGATCCATTGTAAAAGCATCTTTGTCTTGAAAGTTTTTTGGCTATCCTTTAAAAATATAACATTTACAGGTTGAATTGGGACGGATTTTGATACTCCTCGCGTTGTCCTGATAGTCTGGTCAATGGGCTTCTGCAGCAGAACCCCTTTACCCCTTTGATGCCAACAGGATGTTGAGGTATTTCATTTGTATTTAAATATCCACTCAGCTATTTAATGGATTGAAGTATGTTTCAAGTATTCACAATCTCCACAGGAGGAACAGTCATCAGCCTATATCTGTTGTCTCATCATGAGGTCCAATTAGTATTTTGTTCAAATCTCAGATACAAGCAATTGAGCACTAAACTATTAGCATCACTGTTCGCATCACAGCCCTTTTTTTTAAGTATAATTCAGGAAATATTATACTAACCCATGACTGTACACCGACTTCCAGCTCCAACCTCTTCATCAAGTTTGCAGACGACACGACTGTGGTGGGTCTCATCAACAACAACAATAACACAGCTTACAGAAATTAGGTGAGCCGCCTGGCTATGTGGTGCAAGGAAAACAATCTCCATCTGAATGTGGAGAAGATGAAGGAGATAGTTGTGGACTTTAGGAGAACACGCACTCAGCATGCTCCACTAACCATTGACGGTGCTGCAGTGGAAAGATGTCAGCAGCACCAAGTTCCTGGGTGTTCACATCTCCAAGGACCTGTCCTGGGAGCGCAACACCGCATCGCTGACCAAAAAAGCCAAAAAAGATGGAACAAAAAGCAGATTACTTGGGCAGCAAAGGGGATGAAAATGATATGATGACCTTGACCTTGAGAAAACTAGGTCAAGGGCAAATTACAACTATTGTGCACTCTACTCTCTCTACTCAGGAACTGGATAAGATAAAAAGACAAGGGAGAAGGCCAGTGTAAGACTATAGATCAAAGCTAGTGCCTTGATCTACCTATGCACTAGCTTTGATCTACGGTCAAAACTAGTGCATAGCTTTGACCTACCCTGAAAGGTCAAAGCTATGTGCTTGTCAGGTACTACTTTCAGGGTACCCTGACCTACTCTTCGCGTTATGTTTCAGTCTCTGACTGCTTTGATTCTTGTTAATGAATGTATTTGTGACCATAAAAACTGGAACACCGTTGATTGATTTTACACTGGTGGTTGGTATTGAAAGTTTAAAAACAGAATGCATGCAATCATGCAAGGGTCTTTATGAAAGTGAGACTAATAAGCATGACATTCCCAGGTAGCAGCAGAGCAGCACAAAGTAGGGAATGATGAGTGAGTTTGACATCTTAAATCGACCACATAATTGGTGATGCAAAACTGCAATGCATGTGCATGGTGCCTGTGTGTGTGTGTGTGTGTGTGTGTGTGTGTGTGTGTGTGTGTGTGCGTGTGTGTGTGTGTGTGTGTGTGTGTGTGTGTAGGTGTGTGTGTGTGTGTGTGTGTGTGTGTGTGAGCGAGCGCATGCATTTGTGTGTGTGTGATGTGTTCTGTGGCAATACATTTCGTATCAGACATCTCTTTGGCATAATGACTGTTTGTGTTTGTCAGAGACTGGCTTCAGAGAAGCGGAAATAGGGTAAGAAGATGGAATGATGCTATCAGTTGGTAGAAAAAAGCAATGGGCAGCAGGAGAGTCCTGAAGGTTTTGTAAGGATTACATTTGATTAAAAGTAGTCAAAAGAATATATGAATCAATACTTGATTTATTCATTATGGTTAGATGTTCACATACAGTTAAACGCTTCTTGTATTCACAGCAAAGGAAATATCTTGGACTTTTTTTTTTTTTTGTCATGTGTACAGACACACTCAATTTTCTTTCTCCAGAAGGTGTTGATAAAAATAACAGTAATCCTGTTAGAATACAGATCACCGGTTGGGAGATCTGTATTCATTTTTATTTGGTAAATGGTCTGTCAGTCTAGGCCGTGACCCCTGATCTTCCGTCTACCAAGGACGGTGGGTATCAAAGCTACAGGCCCAGTCCATGAAGCTCATTATGTTGAGTTCAGGTCTTCAATCAACCACATGAAATTCCCTAAATCTTGAAATGATGCTGATGCTGACATTCCTCAGGCTCCATCTGTAGGAGCAACCTCCCACAGCAGACAAACTACTTACAGCTCAGTGGTTGGAATGACAATGACCAACTAAGTAACTTTCATACATAATGATAAGGTACTATAGTTACACCTTTAACTGGCAGTGTAAAAGGTGCTTAAGAGGGCATATAGTATGCCAGCACCCCTTTATCAAAACTCTTAAGAAGAGAAGTCACACTTTGGCCATTAATGTGAAATAGTTTGAGTGATCCACAGGGGAAATGAACACACATTTCTAGGGAATAACCTCTGGTGTCAGACTGTCTGCCCACTGATGAGACAGTTGTCACCAGAGACCTAGTTACCAAGGTAACTGCCCTCTGTCGCCTCCTGTTCTCACTCACTTCCTGGTGCTCTCCACTCGTGACTGCTTCCTCCCTCTCCTACACGTATCCTTGTCTTTTTCTTTGCAAAGGGCAAGTCCTCGCGAACTTCTTTTGTATGCATACTCCATCTCTCTCCTCTCTCCCACTGTGTGTGTGAGAGCATATGACTGTGGTGGTCTATGTATGTGTATCTGTGGGTGCTAGTGTGTTAGTAACAGTGTGTCTGTCACACAGAATGGTGACTGTGTCCACTGGTGATCGATTAAGATGCCAATCTGTTGCAGCACCTCACCAGAATCTGTCAGTACTGAGCTGACTAGACATGGAGAGAAAGACAGAATGTTGTTAATCCACCAGATCTTTCTCACTTTGTTTCCTTCTGCTCTCCTTTTTCCAGCATAATTTTTTCTCCATTCCTCATTTCCATCCTGCTTACTTTCATTTGTATCTCCTCCACTGTTCTCTTCTGGTGTTTTTTTTTCATTCCATAAAACATTCAACAAATTATGATGTTTCTGTCAGTTAACAAAACTGTAAAATGTTCTCCCTTTGCTTTTGCCTCAGTGTTGACAACACTGAGGCAAAAAAACAAACAAAAAAAAACCCACAAAGTGCCAAGTTAATATTAGCTTTTAGATTTGAACAAACAGGGAATGGAATGCTATCCCTTTGGTAAATGTTTTATATTTGACCAATCCAACCTCCACAAACACCTCCTCACTCTGACTCCTTATTCTTTACCTACATACACTGGAATGACATTGTCAATCATACTCCAAAGTGAGAACGGCTGCCCTTTTAATTATGTTCTCCTTGTTTGTGTTTTTGCATCCATTTGATCCTGTCAGAGTCCTGTCATGTCAGAGATTATCTTCCATATTTCTATACACTCGTCTTCCATCCCTCTACAATGCTTCCTTTTTGCATTTCCTTTTTTCCTCCTTACTATTTATTTCCTCTCATCTAGCCACCAACATGTTCGTACTATTTTCCTCTCATCTTCAGGAGGTGAAAGGAAAAAAGTAGGAACATGTTGTAATGATATGAAAAAAATCAAAGAGAATTGTGTTCAAAAGGAAATTATCCTGAAATTATCCTGACTCTGACGGCAGCACTAGCCACTTAAATAAATGTACTGATTACCCTGAATCCCCTAGCACTTACATTTCTACAGCAGCAGCAGAAATTAGAATGCAAACAACATTCTCAGGTGTAAAGACAGGCATATGGTAAATGTTTAGTTTGAGTGAGACGACTTTTGAGAGAGTGACACGCTGTTGATAATAATTACAACCTGGTGGGTCATGGGAAATGCAGCAAGTTTGTGTCATTCAGACTCAGACCTTTTGAGAAGCCCCAGGTGATGACTGACTGTCCCTCAGCCCTCAGAGACGCCCGTCTCCATCTGTGTCTACATGGCTGCCAAATGTGTGCAGAGTTCTGCATAGCCTGTAATCACAGCAATACTCTCTGGGATCCCACTGGCTGATACTCATTTTGTGTTTCAATTTTGTTAAGCTGTTGTTTGTTTAGCTTATCAGAATGTTAGAATTGTGTTTGTAAAGCAATAAAAATATGTCAGAGAGGAAATGGAAGTTAAGGCAGGAATATGAATTTAGATGCAATGAAAAATACGTATAAATGAATGTTTTGAATGAACAACGTCTGCCAGTCATTTTGCCTCTCTAACCTGTCTTGTGTAATTGCTCCTGACTAATAATTTGTGTATTCTTTTCATGGCTATAAGCTAATGCTAACTAGTGTGGAGATTATGAAGGACTGGCAGGTGCAGCAGAATGGCCTGTCCTCCGTGTGAGTCTAATTAAACAGATTTCACAGTGACACTCCTCCTCCTCCTTCATGTCCCTGTGATCCACAGTAGGCTCCTTTATTGATGGCATTTACAGAATGTTCACCATGCTTTCTCAAAATGTCATCCAGTGTGAGAAAACACATAAAGAACTGCATAGTACTGATTCACTATTTAGATTATTGTTAATTCAACATTTTTTTTTCTCCAACCACATGATTCACTCTTGTGTTTTCCCAAAAGTGAATGTATGCCAGAGATTTGAAGTGTGCAATCACCATCCCTTGTTCTATCAAACTGACAAACAAGTGTACAGCTATTCTTCATCTTCCAAAGTAATATCTGATAAGATAGCTTGAAAACAATCAATACGGACTAAAATGGACTAAATTAGTAAAACAGACATGTAATCAGTGGCCTCAGCTGGGAGCACAAGAGACAGTTATTGTTTCAGACATTAAAGAAATAAAGTAAGGAAAAAAAGCAACAACAAAAAAAGCATTTTTGTGACTTACCGCAAGAACAACAGCAATAAATGGTAGTTTAAACTAATAGCATTTTTTTTCTCACGAAAAGAAACACTGTTAAAAATATATTTTACCTTAGCTTACTTGGTTATATGAAAAAGAGCACACCACTGGATCCATCCATCCATCCATCCATCCATCCATCCATCCATCCATCCATCCATCCATCCATCCATCCATCCATCCATCCATCCATCCATCCATCCATCCATCCATTTTCTTCTGCTTTATCCAGTGGGTCACAGGGAGCTGGAGCCTATCCCAGCTGGCATAGGGTGTGAGGCGGGGGACACTCCGTGCACGATGCCAGTGCGCACAATCCTATTTAAATTAAATTAAATCTATAAAGATAGTATGGTACTGTTAATGAAGGTGGAAAAAGAATGGATGCACCTGGATTCACCTGTCTGGGTTGACTTCAAAATTCAGTGGTTTCTGTTACATGAAACAAGGTTCATTTGATAAGAAGATCGTGTGTTGAGAAAGATCATTTAAAAGTTTGTGTGTGCGTGTGTGCGTGTGTGCGTGTGTGTGTGTGTGTGTGTGTGTGTGTGTGTGTGTGTTTGACTCTAACAGGACATCAGTCTCTTTTAAAGCAATTATCCTTGGAGCAGGTGCTGTCAGATTGTGACAAGATTCCCCGGCCATTGCTAACATATTTTAGGAACAACGGATCAAATCTGTGATGTGGAAGTGCACTTCAATTTCAAGCCTGGATAAATAAAATGATACCACTGCCACAAATAATTGAATGAGACCATGATCAGAAACATTGGGAGCAGGTGGTGGAGCACCAGCTGAACATCCAAAAGGAAACGTGGTGAGCAGAAAACGTTTGAGCCACCAGTCTAAACGAGACGAAGCGCAAACCCACAGAGAACCAGTCACGAGAGTAGTTAAAGGTAACTGTCAAAGTCTGAGTTGCACACACTGCTCTGTGATGATTTATTTAGTTTACAGATGATTTTGTTATATGAAAATATAATATACAGTTACATATTTTCATCAATGAATGACAGTAAATGGAAAGATACTGTGATAGGTGGCATCAAAACATCCCCAGGACAAAGTTTTCAATTAACCTGCTAAACAATATAGGAATGTTTTAGTCACAGTTTTTCTTCAATTAATTTTTATTTTACAGCAACACTGTAACTTTTTCCATCAGTTTTGCCAATATTCTGATGTGTGCCATGTCCTTAAATTGACAGGTTTTAAGTGAAAAAAGGTGAGAGAGATACAAGGATGTGATGGGGAAAGTGAACTCCCAGCAGGGTATCCAAAGTATTTTAAATGGAGAGCAGATGTCCAGCATCTGTTTGCCAGGTTGACTCAGAAGCTTCACATTGTTCACAGATTCAGAATGCTTGGTGTTGGTTCAGATATCATCATGATAACATTTTATGCTTTTATTCTCACAAAATCAGAACTGTCTGTCTCCCTGTCTTTGAAAAAATATTGTCATGCACTCAGAAGATCCTGCATTATCCCTCCCACATTTCACTTTCAAAATGTGAAAAATTAACTTCAGGTAGACCTCTCACAACTTAAACACACAAGAGCAGCTGTTTCATACATTCATATATTCTTACTCCAATTTACTGTTCAGCCATGACTTCTGATGTGGCCAGTCCCTTAACTACTTTATATGCACTTTGTGCATAAGCCATTGATCTGTTTGTGAAGTGTGCAATGCTGTAGCATTTCCATAAACTCCTGATGCATCTGACTGTACGATTTAACATTTTTATCAGCATATGTGTTTTTTATTTTTTATTTTTAATTGTTGCCCAAAATTGTACAGACCTTCAACTGTAATTTGCCCAAGTCTAAATCCCTTTTAGGGACAATAAAGTACATCTTACTTGCTTAGGTCTGTATGTGAGACTTAATTATAGGAAAAAGCAGCAAATTTAAATTGGGTCGTTCTTATGGGACTTGCTCCCATGTCAGACTGTCAGGGTTTCTTTCCATGTTCTCCACTGTGACTTCCTCTCCTTCCTTTGCTTTGAATTATCATCTTATTATTATAATTATACATTACTTCATTCAAAACAGAATTACTGAAGAGTTGTCAAACCATCTGTCATAAAATTTTTTAAGGCTATAATCTTAAATCTTTTATAATCTTTTCAGTTATTATGATAGGATAAAGTTGATTCAGGCCAGTATTATGATTTATTTTGTAAGCTATATAGATCCGTATCCTGTCAAGCTAAGGCATGACATTGAAGATCTCGTTTTAGAATGTATGGCAGACAGGCAGTTTCAAAAGAAACTAAGTGTTGTTGTCAGATGGACAAGATCAATGCTTGAAAAGTGACTGAATCTATAAGCTAAATAAGATCAATAACTAATTAGGTCTGGAACTGCTACTGGACAACAACACTGTGTCTTGACCAAATCTATAGACCTAATTATAAGTGAAGGGAGGACTGTTAAATGGATTTAGATTAGGTGTCATTCCCCTTAAGGCAAAATAAGTAGCAAAACATAATCAATTTCTGACTTTAATTCAAGTAAGACAATTAACCCGAACCTGAAAATGTCATCTGGTAGATCTTTAAGCCTTTGAAAGTGTTTCATTGACCTCTATGTCCATTGAGCATCAACCAAACCTTTCCTCATCCATCACCTGACATATTCAGATTTGTTTGTCAGGGAATAACATCAGGATATGAGAATGAGATGTTACATCTCCTGTAGATTACAGACACCAGCAGTCGCGATGATGTTTGTATCCATCAAGAAAGAAAGAAAGAAAGAAAGAAAGAAAGAAAGAAAGAAAGAAAGAAAGAAAGAAAGAAATGCACTTTAATCAACTCCATGGAGAAATTATCTTTACACTCTTGACTATATATGTTAGACATGTGTACATACAGTGTGTGTGCTGGCCCTGAAACAAGCACACATCACAGCCTGTAAGGACACAAATTAATACAGTAGGAGGTAGAATGACAGGCACCGACTTTGAGGTGCACCTCAACTGAGCAGCTTGGAGGAGAGGGTTCCTTGCTCAAGGGCACCTCTGCAGTGCTCAAGACATGAGCTGACACCTTTCACTGTCATCTTATCTTCCAATGGTTTACCCCACATGGGTCTCGAACCAGCAACGTCACATCCCCAATCCAAGACCCGGTGGACTGAGTTACTGCCGCCCTACTATGGATCAGAGCTTCTGTGAGAGGTGGAGGATATGGAGAGAGATTGTATCTTTCTCTAGTCTATCTTACTATCACATCAGCAGGTCTTATCTCCTAGAACCCTAAGTGACTGGCAGGAAGAAAGACAAATGACTCCAAAAGAAGAGACAATGTCAAGACTCAGGGATTAAGTGCTGATACTGGGTGAGAAAATTATGACTGTTTGCCATAAAGTAGGATTTGGGTATTTTCTATCTTCTTACTGTTTGTCAGAACCGAAAATAGAAGGTTTGTTAGTGAGACAAAATTCAGCAACAGCAGTATCACTGCTGTAGTAGGAGTTGATTAGCATACTACAGTGGATCTACCAATAAATCCATAGAACAGGGCCTTTATGCAGAACTGAGTCTACTTTATTGATCGTTCAGTGTCACTAGTTTAGCAATGGTCCTCCCCTTACTAGTGACTGATAGCATTGTCATGTTCTTCTCAGCTGTAACACATTGTTTCTTAGCCAAAAGTTTATTGAGCAACTACAGGAGCCACAGAAACAATAATTGTAAGATCACTCTGTTGTAAGCTGTAGAGCTAATTAGAGGATGAATAGGTTTTTCTCCCAAATGAAACAGCTTTAACCAGAAACCACTGGCAAGTTTTTGACCTGGACAGAATTTATTTATTCCCATCATGTGTTTGAAGTTTGTAGACAAACAAACAAAAAAAAAAAAGACTACAGAATTCTAAAGACTTACAGTGCAGCATTCACTCATTACTCTGCTTATAGCACCATGATCTCAGGGTAAACAGCAACCACAAACCTTTGTGTTTTGCTCATTCCTGCCTCCTCTGTCTCTCATTTCCTTTCTTGCCTTGTTATCTCTCTACGGTCAAGTAAATGCAAAAAATGTCTTCATGAAAAAAGTATAATCATACTAGTAGATAATTATATTAGTAGATAGTAGCAGTTGGCAGCCAACTCGGCTGCATATGCTTCATGTGCATGTACATGCACCACTGCGGAAGCGCACTTTTGCGCCATAGTCACTGCCACTTCGATCGCTTTTAGCTTTGGCAACTTTTTTACTATGCATTTCTCTATTATTTTCACTTGTTTTTTTCCCCTTATTTTTCCTTTTATTAATGTTGCTTGGTAATTATGCAGCTATTTTCTCAGTCAGCCAAATGTAACTCCGTGGCCAGTTTGTGTAAACACAAGATTAGCTGACTGAACTGAAATCGAAATCACGAAAGATTTGTGAAGAAAAACACACAGTGCTTCTAAATGGGAAAGAAATCAGTGCAGGAGACAATAGATGTATTTGTGTGTGTGTGTGTGTGTGAGTGTGTGTGTGTGTGTGTGTGTGTGTGTGTTTGTGTGTGTGTGTGGGCGGGGGGGGGGCACATACACATAGGCAGGCTACACATACTGTACACAGACAAAAACACAGTTAACAAGTTAGCCAAATACAAGCTGACTTCAACAGCTTGTGAGCAACTTTTGTGTCAAATCAGACAAATGAGGTTTGGGTCTCGGGGGATAACTGGTGCTCAGGTAGAAGTAGGACCCAATGTCGTTTGGTTTAGATTTCTGCCTGGTACCATTAACAGTTTTTTGAACGCTGAACGCTGGACTATAAATATTCTGGTATTTGGTGTTAAATATTGGTTGAGTTAAATGAGAAACTTAATGGAACTAAAACAGAGTAATTGAGCATGAAGTGGTGTTTTGGACTTTTGATTACAGGGAAACACATCACTGTGGGACCATCCACATCAGGATGACATCATGAGCCAACACCTCCTTCAGTATCTTTGTCAGCTCATCGTCTACAGCTTTATCCGCTGTGGCGGGTCGCGGGTCGCTGGAGCTGACTGAGTGTGTGAGGCGGGGGAAACTCCAGCCACACAGAGACACAGACAAGCATGCACCCACTCACTCCTACGGGCAATTTGGAATGACCAGTTAACCTGAAGCGCGTGGGGAGACCCTTGTCTGCGTCTCCCCACACAGACAAGGGGAGAACATGCAAACTCCACACAGAGCAGGACGCAAACCCGGAACTGCCTTGCTGTGCGGCGACAGCACTATCCACTGCACCACCATGCCGCCCACTCAACTCATCTCATGTATTTGAAATTCCAACCATGGAGCATTCCTCCGTAATTTGTGGACTTAACTTATAATGTTAATCACAGCATTAGTATAAATGTAAAGCTTTGTAAGTTTTAATGTATTTTCCAGAGCTGTATGATTTTGCCACTGGGGGAGAGAGCTCAGCTGAGGATTGTTCCCTTTGCTCTTACAAATAATTTAAAGTTTTGTAATTTCTTAAGCTGAAATATAACTGCAGCAGCTTGCAGTGCTCTGATGCTTAGAAGACTTATTTCTATTAAATGAAACTGGAGAAGCATAAAAGCCTTCTCAACTTTAGGTTGGTTATAAAATCTTGGGTGATGAAAAAAAAAAAATCCCCACGTATATAGTTGCATAAGCTCACTTGAAAAGTCTCATGCTGTCACCCAGTCCACTCACCTGTCAATCAAGCGCCCAATCAATCACGGTGCCCAACCAATGACAGGACATCTGCCAGAAAGAATCACGTGAACAGTATGGCGTAACGCATCTGCTATGTTAGGAGAAGAAATAACTATACATGGACTTCCCAGTTAACATAATTTTAGAGTGTCATAACGGTGCAGTGGGTAGCGCTGTCGCCTCACAACACGGTGGACCCGGGTTTGCGTCCCGCTCTGTGCGGAGTTCGCATGCATGCTCTCCCCGTGTCTGCGTGGGTTCTCTCCGGGTTCTCCGGCTTCCTCCCACCTCCAAAAGCCTGCGCTTCAGGTTGATTGGCCGGTACCAAATTGACCGTGGGAGTGAGTGAGTGAGTGTGTGTGTGTGTGTGTGTGAGAGTGATTGTTTGTTTCTATGTGGCTCCACAGTACACTGGCGTCATGCCTGGATTGTCCCCCGCCTCACGCCCTGAGACAGCCGGGATAGGCACCGGCTCCCCCGCGACCTGCGTAAACGGATTAAGCGGGTTGAGAAAATGAATGAATGACTGAATAACTGTTCCAACAATTTTTATGTTTTTGAGCAGGAAGTCCAAACAGCAGGAACGAGAGGGAAAACGGCAACGATTTCTGAGTTAAACTAGCTGGCTAGCACAAACAGTTGGTCCAGCTATGGTTTCCGTTTGGAATGTGACAATCGATCTAGTATCCAAAATACTCCTCTGGCATCTGACAAAAACAGTCTAAGTACCTACATACAGTTCTGTTCATGTAGTCAGCAAACAGAACTGTCACTTCTCTAAAATTTCTTTTTCACCTGCTCTTTTCCTTTAACGTTGACTCCTTTTCCAATCTCCTTTTCCCGCCCAGCGCAATCCATGATTTGCCAACACAAAGTCGTTACGTCACCATGTTAATTTTTGACTACGCTGGGTGCTCTTGGTTTATAATACCAACACATTTGTTTTATTATTTTTTTATTGTAGGAATTTCCACAGGTTCCCGCTAGTTTATAATTATAACATACATCTTCTGTTTTCTATAGCAAAGAAATGATTAAGAACAACAGTGGAAAGGTACAGCCATTAAATGAGGCCCATTTGTGTGTATTAAAATTGTGTACAACTGGGGAGTTTGTGTGCGTTAAATTTGTTTTTTCCTGTTGATACTAAAGACTTGTCAGTCATGAGCCGAGAAGCAGAAAACAGAGAAGTGGTTCATTATTCTTGCTGTCATGTTTTTAACAGAGAGGGAGGATTGTAACAATAGAGGTGTCATCAATCCAGCAAAGACAACATCTTCTATGCAATATCTCATTTATCCCCACTAAACATAGCCATGCAAAGACCACATTTGGTGTGTCCTGAGGGTGTGTGTGAGGTTCTATGCCTGTGAAAGTCAATAAGGATAGGGAAATAAAGAGTTTGCAAAGAATGTTCTGATGTTTATATCTAGGGTCATCATAAGACTGATGACAGCCACAAATTAAAATTAGTTGCACTGCCACAGATAACATATGTATGCTATACCTGACATCCTTCCATTAATGTTGTACATTGTGAACAAATTAACACAGCTGCTACTCAATACCTTTCTCGTACAAAACAAAATGTCCCACAGATTATATTTTGTTTGTTGTCACTAGAGCTATTCAAAAATCAAAAGTGAAAACAAGAATGTTTTATTTAAATGAGTGTATTCATCAGATATTCTTTGTCCATCATTATGCTGTTGTGTGTGAGTAAAGGAGATTGTAATCATTGCAACTACTTCACTGTATTTTCTTTGTTTCTCAAAATTGCCTTAAATTTTATCCCATCATTGATAAGTCATAAAAAAATGTGTTTTCATCATACTTATTCGCTCTCTTATAAATCTTTGCATTTTGACATCTTATAAAATTCATGATGCTTGTAAATATAGAGACAGTAGATACTGATAACCATGTTGATGTGTGTAGGTGAGTATATGTAGAGATGATATCTTATAATCCTCATCAGTCAATCTTTGCTATTCATGAGGACAAGTGTCAATTCCAATTCATCCTAAGTAATGACTAAAATATTGTATGGCTGTTGATACAGAAATCTCTATGTTTATGAATCATGGTCATAAAGCTCCATGAATTTATAGTAATTCACGATGAACTTCCCTATAACACATTGCTTTTCCCCTAGTGTAACCTTAGGATTACGGTAATGCATTTATAAGCTCATAATTTCCTATCTCACAAAAACATGATAAGAATATTTTGTAGCTCTTGTCTTCATACGCATGCTATTTATACACATGTTATCATGTGTATAGGCTATAATATACCATAATTTCTGAAGCCAGTTTCAAAGTGAGTGTACATCATCTTTTAACATTTATATCCTGCATAATGGAGTTTGAGTAATGTTCATTTCCTTTCAATTAGCAACTTTCCTTTCAGTTTTCCTGTGTATGAATGATGAAGTTATCAACCAGCTCACCTCCAGATTTCATTACTTATTCATGACTGGCCATATAGAACATGCAAATGCAATGAAACACATCTGTGTGCTAAAACAATTCAGTATACAATATTAGATATTATATAATTAAGGTTGATATTTCACCTTCAACAAGTGCCGCCTTTGAGTCCACTGTTATCTTTGAATGACTATTCTGTTGTTGCTGTTTGGTGTCTGCATATGGAGACAATGTGGGAGACGATCAGATAGATTCTTTTTATGTACTACTGAAAATCCTCTAGCTGTAACACACCTGCACGCATGCCTGAACATGAACATGAACACACACACACACACACACACACACACACACACACACACACACACACACACACACACACACACACACACACACACACACAGCCAAGCAGTGAAAATTAATGCAAAATATGAACAGAGAAAGAACAAATTTTCTTTTTCTTTTGACATTTGAATTATTGACAAAAGCTATCCACAAGCTCTGTATTGAAGTGCCAGGTAAAGATCCCCATACCCAGTACTTCACACCCCTCAGGTGCCCAGAGCCATTGAGGCTACAGAGACTTTACCAGGCTGAAGGTGCTCACTTGTCTTAGTGTTGCACAAATCATAAGTTTAATGGGTTTGTGTGAACACAAATGTTCAGCCTTTTTAAATCAGATTAGAGCCTGCAGCAGACACACATCCAATTTGTCACCATACAGCATTCATCCACTGAGCACTTTTGTAAGATGTGAAGTTGGCAATTCAATGTCATCCAACTGGATAAATTCTAGGCTGGTTCAGAAAGCCGGAGCAAATATGTGTGTGTGTGTGTGTGTGTGTGTGTGTGTGTGTGTGTGTGTGTGTGTGTGTGTGTGTGTGTGTGTGTGTGTGTGTGTGTGTGTCCGTGTGAGCTCATAAGTCAAACTGCACGTAACACAAATCCCAGGAAATTGAGAACAGAGGTAACCTTAATGGAAGATACAGTAGCTACCATTCCAATAAACATGAAAAATTAATTAGAAAAATGTAGGAATATGTGATGAATGTAGATGTAAATGAACATGTAACTGGATTGTTTTTATTCATACATTGGTATTATCCGCACTATTCATATGCAGTCTTGGAGAATAAATGAGAATTTTTTTGCTTGCTGTTTGCCAGATTTTGGTCAGATTTGTCACCAGTTGATAATGGTGGCAGCGACAGACCTGTACAGTTCAATACTTTTGTGTTTTCAAGAGATGCCTCAAAAAACCAAGGATTTCATGTAATTTCCAGCAGAAAAGAAATATTTTGCTAAACTGCTGTGATAGTGAGTGACCTGACTCATACATACAGTGTTTGCCAATGTGATTATCATCTTCAACATAATGTTATTTATAAGGTGATGATATGATGAGCGGTAATCCATGTCCTCAGATAAATAATTTCACCAAATATCACTATACAGTGTTTGAAGGGTGAAGTCAAAAGCAAGGGGCATTTTAAAACAAGGTGTAGGGTTAAAAAGATTGAGATTGGATCCAAGTCTGCCCTGGATCAAGTGGGATTCACATCATTAATATCCAAAATAAACTATGTAAAAAATACGAAAACTTAATTGATGAAACTGAATAAACTGAAAATTAGTCAGACTAACCAAAGACAAAGTTTAAACCTGGTTTATCCAACAAACTTGAATAGGGCTCTGATCAATTCAATCACTGTTCTGCTCTTTGGTCCTCACCTTCTGTCACAGCGGTACTTTTACTGATGAGCTTTGTGTTTTCATGTGCTTCCCTTTCATCTCTGTCTCCCAGTGGTCCTCTGTCTGTCTTTGTCCATTTGTTTGTGTGGTTGTTTCCTGGCTTCCAAAATTGTCCTTTCTGCACAGATTCCATGCCTCATCCTCGTTACACCTTTCTAGTCCAGTTTTTTCCCCAGCCAATCAGTTCATTTCTTATTTCCACATTTCATACCTCTTCCCCTCACATGAGCTTTGCTAAACTACATCTCTTCTTCTGTGCATTATCCTCTTTTTAGTTCAATTTATATTTTATTTATTGAGTTCAATCTTTATTAACTTCTTAGAATGTCTGTGGATCAATGTATTATTATAATAACTTTCAAACAATAGAATTGATCCTGTGTGTGCACACATTTTGAGAGCATTAGAGAATACAAATGATGAGGTTACACATTCACGCATTTTTTGAATTAATATTTCATGGCTGATTTTGCATGTATAATTTTCACTTATGTTTACACGCCCCACAATGTGAGTTATAATGCTTAGATGGCAGCAGCCATGACAGCCTGACAACAGAGCCGAGCTAACATTTTGTTGTTTGTCGTATCTAATCAGTTGATAGCTTATCAGTAGTTTCATAATTGTCTCTTGGGGGTAACAAAGCAGTGCAGGAGCTTGGTAGAGTAAGTGCAGCTCATAGGCCATGATAAATAATGCTTCATGTCGTGCACATACATCATAGGGATTCTGAAAATTATCAAATACTTACCCAAGTGCATGCAGCTACATGGTCAAAACAATATTCTGAAAATACATTGACACGTGTGAACAGTCATAATTATCTCTATTGAGATATCATTTCTATAGTGAACAAAAATACTGATCGAGCACGAAGTACGTGCCTCAGTACACAAACAAGCTAGACATTCATCTTCATTAGAGCTGTGATTAGGAAATGAGGCCTGGGGGTGTTATTGGTATCCTGATTCTGCTCTCTGATGTCTTTCACTCTGTCTCTTTCAAATTAGAAGATACACCCCTTTCATCTTCATCGTGAAGCAATATTTGTTCATTGCATTTTATGTATGATAACACTAAAATTACATTAAAATTACATTAAACCCTGCTGATGTTAGGACCATGGTTCAGAGTTCAGTGGGAGAGTTCTGTGCGACTATTAATATATATGTAGTCAGTCAGTCAGTCATTTTCTTAACCCGCTTAATCTGCTTATGCGGGTCGCGGGGGAGCCAGTGCCTATCCCGGCAGTCTCAGGGCGCGAGGCGGGGGACGCTCTGGGCACGACGCCAGTGTACCGCGGGGCTACACAGAGACAAACAACCACTCACACACACATTCACTCCTACGGTCAATTTGGGACCGCCCAATCAACCTAAAGCGCATGCTTTTGGAGGTGGGAGGAAGCCGGAGAACCCGTAGAGAACCCACACAGACACGGGGAGAGCATGCGAACTCCGCACAGAGCGGGACTCGAACCCGGGTCCGCCGTGTTGTTAGGCGACAGCGCTACCCACTGCCCACTATATATATATTGTATATATAATATATATATAATATATTATATATATATATATATATATATATATATATATATATATATATATATATATATATATATATATATCCATTAGTATCTGCTGATCTGCTGAATCCATTAGTATCTATTGTTGTTGTTGTTATTTGTCAAATATTCAGCTGTAAAAGTAGAAAGCTCTCCAAAAGTATTATGAGCTCCCGTAATATTTTTAACTATCTCATCACAGTGTGACTATGTTCAGTCGAACTTCAAGCAATTCCATTTATGTTAGATGTTTTGTTTGTTTTTGTTTGTTTGTTTGTTTGTGTGTAAATTGCTTTTCCCCATCTGTCTCAATAAAGGTATCTTAAAGGAAACACTTTAAGGTTCACAGGAGACCCATGACGATTTTGCTCAGAAATCTGATTTGAAGCTGATGTGGGTTTAGCTCATGTTAAGGGCAATCCCACACATGTAACAGAAAGAGACAGTGCACCAGTTTTTGTGTACAAAGGGCTTCTCCACTGGTTAATTGTTGTCTCCTTGCCATCAGGTTCTCTTATCATGTATAAAACATTTGCAAATATGAGCTCACCTTTGCTTTGCTTGTAAAACCTGCTCAATTTCCCATTTATAGTTGACAACTTCATGCTTAAAAGGAAAAGGTAATTGAGGCTGCCAGCCAGTTTTTGCACTTCAACAGCTCAAGCCTAACTGTTTACAGCAAAGCTACTCCACTGATCAAAAATGTGAAAGAGATTAGTTTTTTTCTTTTCTCGTCATTTAAATTTGCAATTTAATGTAGCGTACAATTGGATCGCTATTCCCAGATACTAGATATTCTTTGAACTTGAGATAATTATTGAAATGACTATACCACTGGTATTGTTTTGTTAGAATTGTTACCAGCTATCATTTGATTATCAATTATAATTTTATATGATATTTTTTTTATATTGTGTCGTTATCATTTTTTACAAAAGGAGGTAAAGAGTAGCATGCATTGTCAGAACCATGAGATCAGAAAGTGTCAGAAAATGTGTAAGTGCATGAACTAACTCCAAGATTGGTTAAAAATGATTGTACCCACATAAAACACTGTTTATCACAGTGGAAGCTGTTGAATTCATTGATTCTCCAGTTCTCGTGAAGTATATTACCTGTCTCACTTGTTCAGATGTCCTGCACCCACTTGTCTTGACTTGTCTGTTTGTCACCTAAAATGTTCTTGAGAACTGAGGCTTTGACACAAGCTCCATCTGTCCTTCCATCTATACGTCCGTCCAACCATTTTCTTAAATAGAAGACGATAGAAATTGTCCTGTCTTAAGTCCCTGTTCTGCTTTGTGAGTCACAGGTATTGTTGGAGCCTATCACAGCGAGCTACAGGTGGGAGGTGGGGAATGCCCTTGATGAATCGCCAACACATTATGGGGCCACACACAAACTCTTCTTCATAAAATGTTTCATATTGCTCAAAACCAAATCTTACTTTCCATGCATGAAAGCAGACAAGTCTTCAAATTTCGGTACACTATGCAAAATAATCAACTGACATTGTCAACCAACTTTATGAAGTGCTTTCTCCAGTCCTGAAAACCATTAAAACCAATCTTGTTGCAGTTTTGCTCCACTTATGCTACACTACACTGCTTTTCCAAAGTCTTCTCTATAAACAAATGTAGACAAATTTTCAAATAATAAAAAATGTGTCACAGCACGTTACCGCACAAGTTTTGAAATAGTATGATGTGGGCAATCTTGCTCCTCATCTTCTTCTTCTTCTTTTCCTTACTTTTACTCTTTCTCCTGCATAGAAATGCTGTAGGCTCAAGAGGCAGACAGTATGTTGGGTCATTTATACAGTAAGTATGTGTGTGGGTGTGCTTGAGTGTTGAACTGCAGTATCTATAGCTTTTAACAGCAATATAGTTTAATTGTTTTTCTTAAGGTGCATGGATTCTTGCTCCCAGTGGCTGAAGATCAGATCTACATGATCATAGCCTGCAACTGATGATAAATGTTCCATTTCAAGATTGAGGAAAAGCAGCTTAAGCACCTTAAACATAGTCTGACACTGTGATGTGTGAATAAAAGAAACATGAATCCCAAGTAAGTTTAGCCTTGGCAATTCTGATGATGGACCATGCTCATATTTTTCTTTAGTCTTTCTGTCTAGCCATGACTGGCTTTGTTGCATCAACTATAATTGTTTTTATTTTCCTGTGGGAGAGTTTGTGCTTTTTCATTTCTTAATTCAATTTTGATGAAGTGCGTGTGTGCGTGTGTGCGTGCATGCATGCGTGCGTGTGTGTCTGTGTTTGCTTATAATTAGAGAAAAGAGTGAATTTGAGAGGGGAAGAGGAAGGGACATGTTTTGAGCAGCTGTGAACCTCCCTGTCTGTAATGAGTGTTAATGAAAAATAGAAGTTCCCCCAGTAGAGAGTATGCTGTACTTCCATCAACACCCAGAAGACCCCTCAGGGACCCTTTAGACCAGGGGTGCTCACAGTTTTTCAGCATGTGAGCTACTTATAAAATGACCAAGTCAAACTGATCTACCTACTACAAAAATGCAAAACTTTTTTTTATTTATAAATTAATTGAGAATTATTTATATGTACAATGTAGGTTAATACATTAGTTAACCATGTACATTTTTTGTCATGTCCAGAGTTTAATCGGATGATTTGCTCTGAATGGAATCAGTCATGGATGCAAGTCCGGACAGTAGCTGCAGAGAGCTAGCCTCATACACACTTTCAGATGATAATCAGTCATGGCGAAAGTGTGCTTGGGCTTCCTGATCTTAATGTGGGAAAAGGCTGACTCACATAAAGTGGAGCCGATGTATTCAGCACCCCTGCTTTAAGATAAGATGAGATAAGCCTTTATTGTCCCACAGCGGGGAAATTTGTGCGATTGTGGCAGCGGGGGGGGGGTGTCATACATAAATACTTAAATAATATACATAGATATTAACATATGCAACATTCTCTAACTGGTCTGCTGGGAGTATTGCTGGTTACACAGTCTGACGGCCTTGGGCAGGAAGGACCTGCGATAACTTTCCCTCACGCATCTCGGGTGAAGCAACCTATCACTGAAGGAGCTCTCCAGTGATCTTATTGTGCTCTGCAGAGGGTGGGAGTGGTTCTTCCTCAGCTTGGCTGTCATCCTCCTCTCCACCACCTCCACTGAGTCCAGGGAGCATCCTAGGACAGAACCCGCCTTCTTAATCAGCCTGTCCAGTCTCTTCCTGTCGGCTGTAGTGATGCTGCTCCCCCAGCAGACCACTCCATGAAAAATAGGTGAGGCTACTACAGTGTCATAAAAAGGAGTGGCCCCCGCACTCCAAAAGACCTCAGCTTCCTGAGCAGATAGAGTCTGAGTGATCAGAGTGATCGCCTGCGGAAATCCACCACCAGTTCCTTGGTTTTACCTGCGTTGATCTGGAGGCCGCTGGCACCAGTCCACAAAATCCTGGGTCAGTTCTCTGTACTCGTCCCCATCAGTGATGAGGCCGACGATTGCAGAGTCATCAAAGAACTGCAGGTGACATGTGAGGGAGTTGTAGGAGAAGTCTGCAGTATAGAGGGTAAACAGGAACGGAGCCAGGACCGTTCCCTGTGGTGCCCCCGTGCTGCAGACAACCGTGTTCGACACACAATCCCGGGTCCTCACGAACTGCAGGCGATTGGTCAAATAGTCCAATATCCAGTCCATGACGTGGTGGTCCAACCCGGTGATCTCCATTTTGTCCCTTAACAGTGCCAGTTGTATAGTATTGAAAGCACTGGAGAAATCAAAAAACATGATCCCCACAGTGTTCCCCGGCTTCTCCAGGTGAGACAGTGCTCGGTGTAGAAGGAAAATGACGGCTGGAGTGGATCCTGTGATGAGCTCACCAGGGGGCGTAGATGACAGAGGACCAGACGCTCCAGGGTCTTCATAAGGTGGTATGTTAGCGCCACCAGCCTGTAGCTGTTTATTTCCTTGGGGTGCGGGGTCTTGGGCACGGGAACCAAGCAGGACGTTTTCCACAGCTGTGGAACCCTTCCTAGCTTCAGGCTCATGTTGAACATGTGTCCAACAATCCCACACAGCTGGTCTGTGCAGGATTTCAGGAGCCTGGAGCTGATGCCGTCTGGACCCGCAGCCTTCCTCGTCTTTATCCTCCGGAGCTGGTTTCTCACCTGGGACTCAGAGAGGGACAGGGTGGAGCAGGGGGACTGTGTGCTGGGGGGTGTGGGTGAGGGGGGTGGGTTGAAGAGATGAACTGTAGGGGGTGGCTGTAGCATGACCTGAGCAGTGGGGGGTGGCCGTGAGCTGATTGTTGTAGAGGGAGAGGGGGTGTGGTGGTGTTGGAGAGGGGCAGAGGGAGGAGGAGGGGGCTGCAGCGTGGAGGGCTGGGCTGGGGGAGGGGTGGGTGCCTGATCGAATCTGTTGAAAAATTCATTCAGGTTATCTGCCCACTTCTGGTCCCCAGTGACCTGATGGTCGGATCCTTTATGGCCTGAGATGGTCTTCAGGCCCCTCCGCACCTCACTGACGTTGTTCTGCTGCAGTTGGTCCTCCATCTTCCTCCTGTACATGTTCTTCCCCTCTCTGATTTTTCTCCCAAGCTCCCTCTGTACAGCCTTCAGCTTGTCTTTGTTACCAGACTTAAAGGCCCTTTTCTTCTCCTTAAGAAGGGCCTTAATGTCAGGGGTGATCCAGGGTTTGTTGTTGGGATAACACCGTACAGTCCTGGTGGGTACGGTGTTATTCACACAGAAGTTCATGTATTCTGTGACGGTGTTTGTGAGGCCGTCAATGTCCTCCCCGTGAGAATCACAGAATAAATCCCACTCTGTTCTGTGGAAACAGTCCTTCAAAGAGTCTTCAGCCTCGTTGGACCATCTCCTCACAGTGCGGGACACAGCTGGTTGCCTTTCCACAAGAGGCTTGTAGACGGGCAGGAGATGAACCAGGTTGTGGTCTGATCTTCCCGGGGGGGAGAGGTGATGATCTGTATGCCTCCTTGGTGTTGGCATAGCACAGGTCCAGTATTTTACTGTCTCTGGTGAGACAAGTAACATACTGGATGAAGGTGGGCAGAGTGGTGGACGGGGGTGCGTGATTAAAATCCCCAGAGATGAGGATGAGGGCCTGTGGGTGCTGTGTCTGCAGCCTGCTCGTTAGGGAGTGGAGGACGTCGCAGGCTGCATCCGAGTCGGCAGAGGGGGGGGGGACACTAATCTGATTTCGTGAATCCAAACCTTAATCATCCACAGTGAGTTCAATTTTAGCACATGCCTCACTCTTTCCATAAGTTTTATGAAAGTAGTTTGCAACAAAACAAAACAAGACAAAAGTTCACCAAGTAACCTTAAATAGATCGAACTAGAGGCAAACTGAAGAAAATCTAACGAAAGGAACATGAGCTACAGTGAAGCCACACACAAAGAGATCAGTCACTGTCTGTGTGTATGAAAGAGTGGGGTAGAGCGTCCCTGTAGTGTCTCTGCAGGAAGGGTAGGGGGTGCTGTGTATGACTGGACAATCACAGAGCGTGAAGGCAGTCTGTTCTGAGGATTTTCCTTCAGCTATGTCAGCTGGGATAGTCTCCAGCTCCCTGTGACCCGCACAAGCGGATGAAGCTGTCAGGAAAATGAATGAATGACTGAACGAGCACGAGTATGGACGAGTTTCATTCGTAGCATGCTCGTACTCGTCAAAAATGCGTTATCCATACCGGATACTCATCTGAAACGAGTGCTCGGCTAAATCCTAGTTTCTAATGAAAACTTTGTTACTCCTGACAAATTTGATTTGTTTTTTCTTTAAAACAGAAAGCAAGAGAGAAACTGTGTACAAGAATGGATCAGGATGGTTTCAGCCAAGCATAACAGCCTCAAACAATTTCCTGGAGCTGAAATTCAGTGTTTACCAACAGATGAATTGTTCTCAGTAAGGATCTCCAGCCATATGATAACAACACTTTGTAAATGTTACTCAAGCTTTAAAATTATATAACAGAATAATTGCTCAATCTTGAGTGGTGTAAAAGCAATAACATGTAATCTTGTCAGCCCACAGAGCAAATAAGTTTAAAAAGATATCTACACAAACAGTCAATAGTGACACATATTGCCATCACTGGAAAGCAGCACATTGGGAATTCCCCATCATTCAAATACATACCCATAACCATCAGTTCATTATTTATCATGTACTCAGTGATTCTGAATCACCTGTTCTACTCCTTTATGTCCTAGATCAGTTACATGCTATAGGTGAAATCTAATTTTCACTCACGCTTCCCTCGAGCCTTGGAATGATATATTGTGATAATGAACATTTGAATTCACAAATGACTATAAAGATATTTGTGTGTTCTGGAGGTTTTGTGTAATT